>JAVKOQ010000246.1:0-72500 GCA_031835245.1 Balamuthia mandrillaris
AATGGCCATTCGTTGCCGCTGCAACCAAAACCTCTTTGCCCCAAGGGCATCTCTTCTTTCTGAGCCACTGCAACACCTCCAAATGCCCATGCTCCGCAGCTGCAGTGCAAGTCTTGATGTTCCAAGGGCATCCGTTCTCTCTGGCCCACTTCAACGCCTCCAAATGGCCGTTCCGCGCTGCTGCAGCACACGTCGCCTGGTCCCAGCTATATCCATTATCTCTGGCCCAGTGCAACAGGTCCAAGTTGCCACTCGCAGCGGCTGCGGTGCATATTTTAGTCGAGTCCCGAGTTAGGCCTGGGTTATGAAGGCGTGACCACCGCATGGTAGCCCGAGAGCTACCAGCCCACTCGAGGGAGAGCCTCTGTCGGAGGTGAGGAGGGCTGCAGGCATACCACCTGCGGCAGGCCCTTGCCGCCGCGGCCACGTGGCTCTTGGGAATCATCTCCAAGAGGTAGCACAGCAGCTCGTCAGGCAGCCACCAAAACAAATCCTCTTTCTCCTCCGAGTGGTCGGTTTGAGCAACAGAGGACTCGAGGAACGGCGGAGAAGAGGGCGATGGGTTGGTTTGACGTTCTTCTCCCGTGACCTTCCAGTGCTTCAGCTTTGTGGGGGTTGTGGCGGTTGCGGAGGAGGAGAGGTGTGTGTCCGCCATTTCTTTTTTTCTCTTTAAAAAACCTTTCAATCCCTGTTTTATCTTCTTCTTCTTCTTCTTCTTCTTCTTCTTCTTCTTCTTCTTCTTCTTCTTCTCTCTCTCTCTCTCTTTTTTTTCTCTCTCTCTCTCCAACTCGAGACAGCCTGAAGGCGGGAAAAGTGATCATGAAACGAAAAGAAAGAAAGAAAGAAAGAAAGAAAGAAAGAAAGAAAGAAAGAAAGAAAGAAAGAAAGAAAGAAAGAAACGACAAGAAAGAAAGAAAGAAAGAAAGAAAGAAAGAAAGAAAGAAAGAAACGACAAGAAAGAAAGAAACGACAAGAAAGAAAGAAACGACAAGAAAGAAACGACAAGAAAGAAACGACAAGAAAGAAACGACAAGAAAGAAACGACAAGAAAGAAACGACAAGAAAGAAAGAAAGAACGACAAGAAAGAAAGAAAGAAAGAAAGAAAGAAAGAAAGAAAGAAAGAAAGAAAGAAAGAAAGAAACGACAAGAAACGACAAGAAACGACAAGAAAGAAAGAAAGAAACGACAAGAAAGAAAGAAAGAAAGCGACAAGAAAGAAAGAAAGAAAGAAAGAAACGACAAGAAAGAAAGAAAAGAAAGAAAAGGAAAGAAAGAAAGAAACGACAAGAAACGACAAGAAACGACAAGAAAGAAAGAAAGAAAGAAACGACAAGAAAGAAAGAAAGAAAGAAAGAAATGAACGAAAGAAAGAGAAGAAAGAAAAGAGAGAAAGAAAAGAAAAGAAAGAAAAGAAAAGAAAAGAAAAGAAAAGAAAAGAAAAGAAAAGAAAAGAAAAGAAAAGAAAAGAAAAGAAAAGAAAAGAAAAGAAAAGAAAAGAAAAGAAAAGAAAGAAAGAAACGACAAGATAGAAAGAAAGAAACGACAAGAAAGAAACGACAAGAAATGACAAGAAAGAAAGAAAGAAACGACAGGATAGAAAGAAAGAAGAGAGCATTTACAAAATCAAAAAAAGTGATCTTTGTTTCTTGTATTGTATTGTATTGTATTGGTAATTAGAGCTCAGCTTCGTAGACGGCAGCAGCGCCCATGCCAGTTCCGATGCACATGGACACCACTCCATAACGGCTGTTGTTTTGTAACCAAAAAAGAAAAAATCAGAAAGAAAAAGACAAAGACAAAGGAGAGAGAAGCGCTTACGCTTTGCGGCGCTTCAACTCATGAAGCAAAGTGGCAGTCATTCTGGCGCCAGTGCATCCCTTTTAAAAAGAGAAAGTTAGAAAAAGCTACACCACAAAGAGGGAGCGCAAGAAAGAAAGAAAGAAAGAAAAGAAGCAAACCAAAGGATGTCCCAAAGCAATGGCTCCTCCGTTCGGGTTGACCTTCTCCATGGGCAGGCCCAGCTTCTCCACGCAGTAGGTGGCCTGCGAGGCAAAGGCCTCGTTGATCTCATAGACGTCGATGTCCTCCAACCTCAGGCCCGCCCGGCGGACGGCATCGGGAATGGCCACGGCCGGGCCAATTCCCATCACAGCGGGATCCACGCCCACAGCGCTAAAGCTGCGCAGCGTGCCGAGGATGGGAAGGCCCAGCCGCTCAGCGGTGGAACGCTTGGTGAGGAGGGCCACAGCGGCGCCGTCGCTGAGCTGGCTGGCATTGCCAGCGGTGGTGGAGCCGCCGTCGGGCTTGAAGGCGGGGCGAAGCTTGGCCAGCTTCTCCGCGGTGGTGCCTTCACGAACGCCTTCGTCTAAATTGGTTCAAACGACAAAAGAAAATATCGAATAAATAAAACATAGAAGGAAAAGAAGCAAAGTGAAAAAGGACGGAAAGCATAAAAACAAGAAAAAAAAGTTATCAGAAAGAACGCAGCGATGATTTGGTTATAATCATGTGTTTTTGTGAATGTGAATCTTTCATTCGTTCAATTCATCTTTGGAGGGAGGGAGAGAGAGAGAGAGAGAGAGAGAGAGAGAGAGAGAGAGAAAGCAAACACAAAGAAAAAAAAGAAAAAGAAAACACAAAAGAAAGAAAGAGCAATAATTAAGAAAGAAAATTACCTTGAGAGACGGTGATAGTTTTGACTTCCTTGGTGTTGGGGTCCTCTACGTTGATGGTGATGGGCACGATCTCGTCCTTGAATCGTCCGCTCTTGATGGCCTCGGCGGCCTTGCGGTGAGAGTCAGCGGCCATGGCATCCTGCTTCTCCCTCGAGATGCCATATTTGGCCGCCACATTCTCAGATGTCTTTTTACCACAAAAAATGGAAAAAATGAGAATTGTAACTTAAAACAGGAGAGAGCAACAAAAGAAGAGAGAGAGAGAGAGAGAGAGAGAGAGAGAGAGAAGAAACGACGAAAGAGAAACCAGAAAAGGGAAAGAAAACAGAAAACAGCAGAGGAAAAGAGAAAAAAGTGCAAACATACGATGCCCATAGGCAAATAACAGTTCTTAGCGAGGTCATGCTTCAAGGCCTCGGGATTTACGGCTCCATCCCAGCCCATGCTGTTCATGGACATGGACTCCACGCCACCAGCAATGCCAATCTCATAGAAGCCGGCCTTGATGGCGGCAGCGACGTTGGCGATAGCCTGCAGGCCAGAGGAGCACTGACGGTTGACAGTGGTCACGGGCACCTCCTGAGGGATGCCAGCGAGGAGGCAGGCAATGCGGGCCTCAGTGGCGCCCTGGCCTCCCTTGGGGAGCACCATGCCGACCACCACGTCGCCGATCTGCTCGGGCTTGACTTGGGGGGTGGTCTCCAGGACGTGTTTGAGGAGAGGGGCGAGGAGGTTGTCGGGAGCGGTGTCCTTGAAGGAGCCGCGGCCAGCTTTGCCGACGGCTGTGCGAACAGACCTTTTTTTTTGTTTTGAGATGAAGAGAGTGGGTGGGTAAAAAGATTAGAGAAAGGAAAAAAAGACAAGAGAGAGAGAGAGAGAGAGAGAGAGAGAGAGAGAGAGACAGAGAGAGATGTGAGAGAGGGGAGGGAGAAACAGTACTTCACGATCACAATGTCATCAGGGGACTTTTGGGAGGTGGCGGCAGTGAAACCGGTCTCGAGGGGGGAAGAGCCGGAGGCAGCGCCAGCGGCGGACAGATGGTCAGCCAAAACGGCCAATCGGTGTGCGGCTTGTCTCTGCTGCATTTTTTATTTTAAACTCAAATCTCTGCCGATTTTTGTAGCGAACAAAAAAAAAACGTAGCAAGATGAGTGCACACTTCAACGAGGAGAGAGAGAGAGAGCAGAGAGAGAGCAGAGAGATGGGTATTCACTAAGAAGAAAGAGGTGAGAGAGGAAGAGAGAGCGAGAGAGAGAGAGAGAGAGAGAGAGAGAACAAATCGAAATGGGGGGAACATGCACACCTTTTGTTTCGTGCGTTTGTTTCTTTTCTTTTCGTTTCGTTCGAAATGCACAAAAAAAAAAAGTAAAGCCAACGGGGAAAAAGGGCATTTCCTCGGAGAATTTTATTAAGGCGTTCATTTTAAGGTCCTTCGTGCAGCAAAACTGGAGACATCGAGGTCACCCCGATTGGCATTTATTGCCGACACATGATGACATCAGCCTGGTTAAAATTTTTATTTGGTTGAAAATCTTAAAAAAAAAAGTTTTCAATTTGTCGCTCGCCGAAGAAAAAATAAAAAAGGAGGAAAGAAAGGGCTCAAAAAAAAAATCAAAAAAAAAAAAATAAAGAGGCGAAGGTGCGGCGATTTCGTTCTGCTCTCTCTCTCTTCTCTCTCTCCCTCTCTCTTGTGCTTGGTTTTTTTTTCCTTTTTTTTCTTGTTCGTGTTTTTCCCCCCTTTTATTATTATTTTTTGAAATGTGGTTTGTCCTGTGATGGATTGGGTAGTGATCTATTTTTTTTTTTGTAGCAGCAGTAGTGCTGATCCTTTTTTTCTCTCTCTCTCTCTCTCTCTCTCTTTAAAAAAAAACCACACGAGCAGATTAAAAATGATGGCTTCTTCCTCCTCAACCGCCCTCCGCAGCTCCTCTCTCCTCCGCGCCTCCTCCCGGAAGGCCCACCCCATCCAGGGCTCCTCACTTCTCTCCGGTCAACTCAAGTAACCCAATCCCTCTGCTTCTCTCCGCTCACCTCTTGTTTCTTCTCTCTTTTGTTTGATCGTTTGCATGACCTGTTTCGTTCTCTTTCTCTCTCTCTCTCCTCTGTCATTCATTGTTTTCCCCCAAAGCAATGACCTGGTTATGTTGAGCCCCATGGGCGTCCGCCACTACCCTGGCG
This sequence comes from Balamuthia mandrillaris, assembly GCA_031835245.1. Taxonomy (NCBI): domain Eukaryota; phylum Discosea; order Longamoebia; family Balamuthiidae; genus Balamuthia; species Balamuthia mandrillaris. The sequence continues at coordinate 4,855 of JAVKOQ010000246.1, forward strand.
GTGGTTTGAAAGAACGTAAGTTTTCACCTCTCTTTCCTCCCGCCCCTTTGCTGCTTCGTTCTTCTGTCTCTCTTTCCGCCTCCCTCTTTGTTTCTTCTCTCTGCATGCCCTTTTCTCTTTCTCTTCTACTCTCTTCTACTCTCCCTTCTTTTTTTGCTCTTCTCATTCACTTACTCGTGTCCTATACCAACACCTTCTTTCACCTTTTCTTATTCCTTCGCACGCTCTCCTTTTTCATCACCTCTCTCTGTTACTCTTCTCTTTTTATTTTTATACACACAAAGTTCGTGGCCGCATTGCCTCCATTTCCAGCATCAAGAAGATCACCACCTCCATGAAAATGATTGCCGCGGCCAAGCTCACCAAAGCCCAACAGCGGCTCAACGAACACCGCCCCTACGGCGAGAGCAGCCAGCGCTGGCTGGACGAGCAGTACCCCCGCTACAAGGTTAACGAGGCCGGCGAGGAGATCATTCAGGGCGAGGACGTGCCCTCTGGCTTTGGCCAGCCCCTCCCCGAGGGCGGCTCCAAGCACCTTCTCGTACCGGTCACCTCTGATCGTGGTCTCTGTGGCAGCGTCAACAGCGCCGTCGTCAAGGCTGGCATTCGCATGTTCCGCCAGGACCCTAAGCACTGCAAGTTCTTTGTCGTGGGAGAGAAGGCCAAGGCCGCTTTGGTAAGGGAGTTTGGCTCCGACATCGTCAGCGTCGCCGCCGACGTTGGTGGCAACAAGAAGACCTCCTTCACCGACATTGCCCAGCTGGCTGAGCAGATCACCGCCCAGGACTTTGACCGCATCACCATCCTCTTCAATCGCTTCAACAGCGTGCTCTCCTCCACCGTCAAGCGAAGGACCTTGCCCGGTCCCGCTGTCTTTGCCGCGCCGGAGAACTTTTTGGAGCTGGACTTTGAAGACCTGACCCGCGAGGAGGTCCTCACCGACTACTACCAATTCTCCATCGCCAACTTGCTCTACTCGGCCTTCATGGAGAGTCAGGCCAGCGAGCTGGGCGCTCGTATGAGCAGCATGGACAGCGCCACCAACAACGCCACCGACGTGTTGGGCAGGCTGAGGCTGCAGTACAACGGACAGCGTCAGGCCATCATCACAACGGAGCTCACGGAGATCGTGTCCGGTGCTGCCGCTTTGGAGGATGGAGTCAAGGAGGATTAATGCATGCATGAAACACTAGTCGTTGAGAAGGAACAGTCGTTGAGAAGTAAGTGCATAAGAAATATATATGTGGTTTTTTTAATTTGAACAGTAAGGTTTTTTTTTTATTCGTTGCTCTTCTCATCTTTGCTTTTTTTCCTCCTCTCTTGCAACTCTCTCTCTCTCTCTCTCTCTCTCTCTCTCTCTCTCTCTCTCTCTCTCTCTCTCTCTCTCTCTCTCTCCTTCTCTCTCTAGTCCCTCTTCTCTTTCAAAGCACCAATCAAAAATCAAACGCACTATGAAAATTTACCATAAAAGGTCTAGATCGCAACTATCAGTCGACAAAGTCGATCTCACAATCATGTCGTCCTGAAATCTGTGTTAATATTAAAAACTGAAAAAAGCTGTGTTGTTGTTTTGCGGAAGGATGGAGAGCACCAACGCCTCGGCGGCTACGGCCTCGCTGGTGGCCCTCCTGCGAGACTCCGTCAACCCAAGCGACAGCGTGGCCCGCTCCACCGCCCTGAAAAACCTGGAAGTGGCCGCCACCTCCCTCCCCTCCTTCGCCTCCTTGCTGCTGCGCCTCTCCCTCAACGCCGAGGCGGAGCTGACGCTGCGTTTCCTGGCCGCCTCCTACTTCAAGCGCGTGGTCACCCGTCGTTGGGGCTTTGACCCCTCCACGCTGGAGAGCGACAGCGACGACGATGAGGACGACGAGGACGAAGCGAAAAAAGGACTCTATTCGTATTCCACGTAATCATTCTCTTCTCTTCATCGTTCTCTTCTCATGACTCATCTCATCTTTCTTGTGCGTGGGAGAGAAGCGATCAGTTCATCCCGGAAGAGGAAAAGGGCCACGTGAGAGAGCAGTTGCTGCAGGTGGTGGCGGAGGGCAACGACAAGATAGCGCTGCAGTTGGCGCTTGCTCTGGCCCACATTGCGGACCTCGACTTTCCCACCCATTGGTAAAACCCTTGCGTCCCTCGTCTTCTTGTTCTGCTTCGTTGTTATCACGTTGTTCATATTGTTGATGACGTTGTTCTTGTTCTTCTTGCTCTTCTTGTTCTTGTTCTTCTTCTTCTTCTTCTTCTTCTTCTTCTTCTTCTTCTTCTTCTGCTTTCTTCGTTCTTCTTTCTTCGCTCTTCTTTCTTCGTTCTTCTTGTTCTTCTTGTTCTTCTTCTTCTCACGAACCAAATAAAACAAAGGCCGGATCTCTTTCCAAAGCTGTTAGGGCTCATTCAGAGCCAAAGCAGCAACGAGCCAGACCTATGCCAACGCAATCGCCACTCGCCTCTCCAACGCGCCCTTCTCGTTCTTCACCTAGTTGTCAAACGAATGGCAGCTCGTCTCAAGCCTCACAAACGCCACCTCTCGCCAACGCACCAGACTCGCTTTCTTCGCATTCATAACATCGCCCTTGAACTTCTGCCCTTTCTCTCCAACATCTGTTTTGCTTCTGCCTCTGCTTTGTTTTCCTCTTTGATGCAGCAACTCTCTGGGGTTGCTTCTTCTTCAAAAGTCGCAGCAGCGAATGCTGTATTTCAGGATCAACATGGAGGTACTGCCGAGATGATTAAGTTGACGTTGAACATGTTGCATGTGTTAGTTGTTCGAGCTGGGTTACTAGAGCTTTGTTGCGACTCTTCTTCTTCTTCTTCGTCATCCTCTTCCTTATCATCGTCTCCATCTTCATCGTCATCTCTGTCAACTTCTTTACCAACTGGTAATGAAGAAAAGTGTCGAGAGATGCTGTCTTCTGTTTTGACCAAAGTTTTGCAGTTTTGGGGAGAGTTAGTGAAGATGCGGTTGACGCTTGTTAATAACAACGATGAAAGAGGAACGACGGAGGAAGACGAGGCTCCATCTTCCATAACACTTCGATATTTGGATAAGTACTATCATCGTATTGGAAAGTTGATTGTGGAAGCTCAAGATGATGTGTCGGATGGGTTTTCTCCATTCGTGGCTCCTTACCTTTCGACTTGCGTGTATAACGTGACGCAGCTTAGCGGCTTGCCTGATGACTATCTCATTCCTTGCCTTATATTTATTCGTTATGTTTTGCAAGCAAACAGGTGAGTTCCTTTCTTTGTCTTTCCTCTTCTATTTTTCTGAACTCGTCAACCTTTTTTTGAAAATAGTGAACGGACGTTTACAAACGTACGTTCGTTTTGGACGACAGAAGCACGAACAGCTTTGCTTTCCGCCATCCTCACTCGTTTCTTCGTAGCCTCTCAAGAAGAGCTCGTTCAATGGGAGGAAGAGGGAGAGGCTCTCGTCAACGAAGAGATTCACGGCGAGTGGACGCAACGCTTGAAGAACTGCGCTGAACTAGTTTTCTTTGCTGTTGTTTCTGCCTTTGAATCTACTGTCTGCCCTATTCTAATGAGTCACCTTCAGGAGGTCTTCTTTTTTTTTTTTCGTTTTCTTCCTTTTTTTTCTTTCGTTTTCTTGCCTTTTTTTTTATCCTTTTCCTTTCTTTTATTCTTTTCTTTTCTTTTTTGTAACTTTTCGGTTTCGTTCTCTCTTTCTGCTCAATTCGCTATTTCTCACCAACCTAATAAAAAAAACAGGTGATGGAAACCGAACAAAAACTTGATACATTCTCTCTGGAAGAGCGAAACCGCTTTTACCTCAAGAAAGACGCCATCTACTTGGCGTTAGCTACCGGAAGCGACCGTCTCATAGACGGTGGCTATCTTAGAACCTCTGACTTGTTCCACAACATCATTCTCAACGACTTGAACAATATGAAAGCGAGAGGAGAGTTTTCTTTGGATGACGCTTCATCCCCTTCGCTGAGCAAACTTGTGAGAAGAAGACTAGCGCACTTCATAGAGAGCTTTGGACGTTATCTCAGCAAAGAGAAGGAGTTGATGCCGGATGTCTTTCGTGTGGTCATTATGTTGATGAGGGACCCCTGCATCGTGGTCAGACTTTATGCGGCCATTGCTTGGAAGAATTGTATGTATTCTCTGTTTCTCTCCTTTTCCGTTCCTCTCTCTCTCTCTCTCTCTCTCTCTCTCTCCCTCCGTTCTCCTTCACCTCCTCGTTATGCTTTCTTACTTTCTTGTCTTCTATCGTTTCTTGTCGTTTCCTTCTCTTTTTGTATTTTCTCCTCTTTAAATGTATTATTTGTTAATTATGTACAAAATAATAGTGATTGATGATACACACTTTGATGCGAAACTCTTTCAACCGTTTTTGGAGGACTCTGTGGCAAGCATTTGCGGTATAGTGGCCGACATCAGTGATGGTGACACTAACCTGCAAGTCATGGACATCATCTCCATACTCATTCAAAACATGGGCATCAAAGTATCTCTCTCTCTCTCTCTGCTTTCTTTTTTTAAATGTCGTGTTATTGTTCTTACTTTCATTTAAACCTTTTGTTTAACTTTGTTTCAGATTCGTCCATACACAGAACGAGTATTAGATTGTCTCTCAGTCCTCTGGGAACGCTCCAAGAACAACAACATCCAACGCAGCGCCATCGTTCGCACTCTCTGCACCCTCACCAAGTGCCTCAACGCGCAAGGCACCGATTTCTATCGCTTCCTACTTCCCGTTCTTCATCACAGCTGTGCTTCTTCCTCTTCCCAACAAGAAGAAAACTCGGCAGATTCTGCTGAACTTCATTTCTTGGAGGATGGCTTAAGTCTCTGGTTGACTATATTGCGTTATGTGCCGACGGATGATAACATATTGCAAGAGATGAAGCTGCCACGAGTTTTTGTTATCGCGGAGAGAAGTTTGTCGGAGGAGGAGACCTCCGTCACAGGGCTTTGCTTGAAGATAATGGAATGCTATCTCATTCTCTCTTCTTCTTCATCTTCTTCATCTCCAACCTCTTTTCTTTCGCAGTATTTCACTTCGATCGTTCGTTTGTTGAAAGCAGTTTTGCAGATACACTTGGAATATGTTCAGAGAAAGAACGAACAACTGCAACAACAAAGTCAGCAACCATTGATAATGATGAACGAGAAGAAGAAGAAGCAAATGGAGGAGAACGTGATGGTGGCCGTGAGAGTGGTGGAACTGTTGATGCTGCTTCATCCTGAGAGAATGCCGCAGCTGTTGCACGACCATCAGATCTTTGAGTTGGTTCTTGGTTTAATTGTACGTTTTTTCCCTCCATGTCCGTTTCTTTGCTCTCTCTGTCTCCCTTTCTCCTCTGTCGTTCCTCTCCTCTCTCTCTCTCTCTCTCTCTCTCTCCTCTCTCTCTCTCCTCTCTTTTCTCGCTTCTCGCTTCTCGCTTCTCTCTTCTCTCACAAAACGAAAACAAAAAGTTACAAACGCCAATCAGCGAACAAGAAAGCAAAGCAGGAGAGGGCCACCACTTCCACTCCGATCTCCTCCTCCAGTTCTGCTCTCTGTTTGCTCAGCTCCTTCTCCGCAACGCCAGTTTCTTTCATCGCTTCTTTGCCGAAATGGAACAACAATCTTCCTCTTCCTCTTCCTCTGCATCTTCTTCTATAATAACACGATTTCTGGAGCGATGGCTGATCAAGTTAAACGCCCTGCCAAAGCAACCGCCGCTGAGGGTCGTTCGCAGGGAACGTTTGAAATCGATTCACGCTCGCAAAGAGGCCGTTATAGCGCTCTGCATATTGCTCACCTCCTCTTCTTCCACTTTTCCCTCCTCGTCCGTACAAGAGTTGAAGCAGACGATTCACGTTTGCTTGGGCTTGATTCAGTTTGTGGAGGATCTGAGCAAGAACAAAACGTTCCTCAAGAGGACGGTGAGCGATCAGCGAAACTTTGTGGAGAGCAAACGGAACGCGCTGTTGGAGGGGGAGAAGAACAGCTCCATCCACTCGGTGAACATCATTCAGTTCTTTGTTGGAAAGCTGCGGGAGATCGTGGCGGCGAGCAACGGCGCTTTGACCTTGGATCAGTTGGTGGAGAGCTCCGTTTTGCAACAGCTGCTGATGTTGTTGAATACTCGCATCGCTAAATAAGTAAATAAAAAAAAAGAAAACTCTATAGTGATACACGATGCTGATTGGTGGAAATCAACCGAAAGGGCTTCCGATTGGTTGGGATTAAAACAGAGGAGAGCCTTCTTGATGTTCTTGTTCTTGATCTCCTTCTCCTTCTCCTTCTCCTTCTCCTTCTCCTTCTCCTTCTCCTTCTCCTTCTCCTTCTCCTTCTCCTTCTCCTTCTCCTTCATCTTCTTCTTCTCCTTCTTCTTCTTCTTCTTGTTCTCTGCACCGCAATGGAAGGTGACAGCAAACCAAGCCAGGCAGTTCCGCTGGTTATTCAATCACCTCTGTCGACAGGAATGTTTATCGTTGTTTTTAATAAGCTCTTAATGGCCGCTAAATGCACTTGAGGCAAACAGATAAACCACGTTTCCTTCCTGTATTTTCTTCTCTTTTCTTCTTTCATCTCTTTACAAAAAAAAAAAATAATAATAATAATAATAATAAAATGAGCCGTTACATTGTGTTCTTGTTGCTGGTGGCGGCGTTGGTGGCGCCCTCCTTGTCCATCCGGGTGGTCCTCTATGCGGCGCAGTACCGGGACGCCTACGAAACCTTTCTCAACGGCACCGCCGGCTTGGAATACCAAGGCTTCATTGCCAAGGAGGACTGCGCCCAACTGCCGAACATTACCGCCGACGTGGTGCTATACCCCGGCGAAGAGTACTACAGTAAGCATTCCCTCCAGCTCAACAAAACACAAAAAAGAGAGTCGATTCTTACCTTCTTCTTCTTCTTTGTGAAACAGATTCCTGCCCAACAGCCTTCGAGGCGTTGACGGAGTTGAGCTTGAGGGGCGTGCACGTGGTGTTCACCGAGTGGTTGATCTACCGTCATACGAACGATTTGGAGGGAATGAGCCCCGTGGTCTACGACTCCGACTATGACTACAAGCCCTTCAACCAAACCTTCATCAGTTATCAGGGACACCCCTTGTTGGACGGCCTTCCTGATGGCTGTAAGTATTCTGTCTTTCTTTCCTTCTTCTTGTCGTTTCTTTCTTTCTTGCATGTTCTTGCTTTGCTTTCTCTTTCCTCTTCGTTTTTCCTTCTACTTCTTATTCTCTATCGATACAAATGCAAAGGGGTGTTGGAAGGAGGCACCAGCAAAGTCGTCGCTCAGGAAGATGCCGTGGTGATCGCCTACGTCGAGTGGAGCAAGAACTCCTCCTCCACGGAGGTTCCCATCCTTTCCTGCCGTCCCAACAACCAGAGCGACTCCATCTGGGTTCACATCAACCACGACTTCTTGTACCAAAACTCCGGAGGAGAGCTTAACGATCTCCAAAAGAAAGTGCTGGAGAATGCCATTCGTTTCGTGGCGGAGGGAGAATGTACTCCACAAGAAAGTGCTTCCTCTTCAACGTCAAGCTTGGAGGACAGCAGCTCCTCCTCGGATGGCTCTGGCAGTACTTCCAGTCAAGAGAGTTCTGCCTTCACCTTGCAAGTTTTTTGGATGTAATAAACACTATTTGAAGGAGAGAAGGGAGAGAGAAAACGAAGAAAGAGGGGAAACCCCCCATTCTTTCACGTAGCAACGATAACCATGGTGGTTGGAGGGAGAGAACGAGAGAGATTCTGGTGGATTGTACTCCCTTTGTCCCACAACTTTGAAGCGCATTGCAATGATTAACTGCATTACTGCCAATACTCAATTGCATCAGCGCCGTGAATGTCATCAAACTTAAGAGAGCAGTCGGTCCCCAAACGGCGGCACATGCTGCATCTTGACCTGTCGTGAGCGCCTTGAATGTTGTTTCCAAGGCCGCCAACGAGAGGCTCCGTTCTCCAAGGGTATCGCGACCTGCCACAACTTCTACACCCCTGCGTTTCCCCCCTCCATGTGTATGCACTTGTCCATCTATTGCCACATTGACACTGGTAGAAGAACGAACAGTTGTTAACAATAGCAGAGAGAGAGAATGAAAGGCGGAAGGAGGAAGAGAACACAAACATGGAACCGGCCATAGTATCTACAAATATGAACACCACGAATAAGCAAATATGGTCGACCGCAGTCACAGCCGTCATCTTCTTCATCTTCTTCGTCCTCTTCTTCCTGCTGGTCGTCCGTGTACTCTCCTTCATCCGACTCATCATACTCGCTATATTCACCTTCTTCCTCTTCTCCCTCTTCCTCTTCGGCGTACTCTCCTTCATCCGACTCATCATACTCGCTATATTCACTTTCGCTCGAGTATTCGCCCTCTCGGCAGCTTTCCTCCTCTTGGTCTGTTGTTTCTTCTTCATTGATTGCAGCAGGGTTATGGGGGTAGTAATGTTGCGTTTGCTGCTGCTGGTGTTGATGGTTTTGATTGCCGGTGGCGGCCACTTGAGCCCATGACTTTGGTTGTTGCCGTGATTGCAGAACTTGTTGTGGTGGTGGCTGTTGGGGTGCTTGGGGTGGTGCTCGTTGGTTTGGTTGGGGTTGTTGTGGCTGTTGTTGCTGTTGGGGTTGTTGTTGTGATTGTCTTCGTTGGCCTTGTTGTTCGCTGTCATCTTTTTGGGACCACGAGTAGAGAACCCCTATGGTGCCCACAGCAACGGCCACCTTCAACCAGGTCCACAGCACGTCCATGTTTTGTGTTGGTGCTGCGTTACGAGGTACTATGGGTGCAAGCGTTTATTACAATTATCGTTGTAATTTTAAAAATAGCGATAACAATCGACTCCCATCGATAGTTTTAACATAGATTGAAAAATACAAAAAATATTGAAAACTTTGTATTTATGTCGACATAGGAGCACTCGCAGCGGAAGCAGAGGAAGCACTCTCCGCTTTCAACAGCCTCTTCAGCATCTGGACAGCAGGCCCTGTGTTTCTGTTCCTCTCCCTCTCCTCCTCCAAGCAAGCCAGCGCCTTCTCCACGCTCGCACCTCCCTTCTCCACGAGCTCCTTGCAAACCTCCTCCCAATGCTCCCTCGCGGCAAGGCTTAGCGCCGTGTCCGTCCATCGCTCTCGCCCATCGAAATACTGCGCCAGGCTGTCGATGCGCAAACGTACCTCCTCGCTTCCTTGGAGCAACACGCGCACCATCTCCTGGCAGACACGCGGCGTGAGCTCCATCCCGTCCGAGTTCTTCCCTGCGGTCATGCATTGGAGGGCGTAGATGAGGACGGGAACAAAGCCGGAGAGACGCGCAGCGTCGGCGCCGCGTGACATGAGGAAGGAGGCGGCCTGCACGCGACCTTCGCGCACGGCACGTTGGAAGGGAGTGCCGCCAGATGTGTTGGGAGCGTCGATGAAGGCGCCTTTGTCCAAAAGGAGAGAGAGTACCTGTTTTGTTTTTAGTTTCGTTATATTTTGAGAGTAAGGAAGAAAAGTGAAGAGCAAAGAGGAAAATAGGCAAGTAGCAAAGAAAGAGATAAGAACAGATAAAGAGAGAAACGACTAACTTAACAAAAGAGAGAGAAAAGAGAATAATAACTACAAACCTCAACATGGCCATAACGAGCCGCCCAATAAAGAGGCGTTTCCCTATCGGAGGGAAGAGCATCGACAACCGCTTTGTGATTCAACAGCAGCCTAACCATGTCGACGTGTCCCCTCGCTGCTGCCACATGCAGCAACGTGTCCTGGTAGGCTATAATGGAGCTATATAGAGTCCGGTCGAACCACGGATAGCGCTGGTCAGGGTCGCCCAGGTCCATGATTTGCCAGTGGAGGTTGACGATTTGGCTGCCTCGCTCGGCGATGATTTTCTCTGCTATCTTGTCGTACCCCTCTCTTGTTGCCCTTTTTGGTGTTGCGTTCAACCGAATATAAGAAAAAAGAAAGAGAGAGAGAGAGAGAGAGAGAAGAGAGAGAGAGAGAGAGAGAGAGAGAGAGAAGAAACGACAAGAAAACAACAAGAAACAGGAAGGAGGAGGGGGGAAAAAAAGAAAGAGCAGTAAAACAATACCACAGGAGTTTAGGAAAGTAGATCTGGTCCAGCTTCGCTGCTTTCGTCGCCTCTGAATCTATCTCTGTTCATTTTTTTTTCTATCACTTAGAAAAAGAAAGAAAAAAGAAAGAAAGAAAGCAACGACAAACAAACGACAAGAAAGAAAGAAGAAAGAATAAAGAGAAGGAAGACGAAGAAAGAAGAAGAAAGAAGAAAAAGGAAAGAAGAAGAGAGAAGAAGAAGAGAGAAGAAAGAGAGAAGAAGAAAGAAACAAAAAATTAAAGAAAAGAAAACCAGAAATCTCATGAATAGGCGGAACGGGCAAAGGCTCAAAGTATCGCCTCTCCTTGAGGTACGCTTGCAGCACCTCTTTCCTCCAATGGATTCTTTGCTCCTCCTCCTCCTCCTTTTCCTTCAATCCCAATACTTGGAAGAGGAGGCTTCCCTCCGCTTCCTCCTCCTCCTTCAGGCTGGTTGTGGTGGTGGTGGTCGTTCTTTTCGGCAGTTGGGAGGCAGGAGGGATGGGTTGAAGGGCCGCACGAGAGGCCCTCGTCGGAGACGGCGTCGAAGCCACTCGCTCCACGTACAGCGTCTTCCACAGAACCTCATCTTCAGCACCTAATTTTTGTTTTTTTTTTTTTTTTTTTTTTTGTAAACGTGATTTGTTTTTTAACGAAGGAATTTTTTTTTTTGTTGAAATAGAAAGAAAGAAAAGAAACAAAGTTACAGTCTTTCAATGCTTTGCAAACGAGAGAGGCGGTGACCAGGTCTGTGGGGAGAGCATGCTGCAGGATGGCCATCAACAGCTCCACTGGTAAATCCAACAACTCCATTCTTTTTTTTTTTGATCTTCTCTTGATTTTGTTGTGTTCTCTAATAGGTTGAAGCCCTTGGATAATATGTTTGTCGACAAATATTCTAAGCGTCGACAACAATGACTCAACTCAATAGCAAGGACGACACGACTCCATCCACCGCTCCTTAAAATCCGAAAACCTCATGACGACACGAAAACCATACTGCGCCACGTCATTAGGAATAAGGTGGGTTGTCGCTTCGAAAATCAAAAATTTTTTTTGCCGTTGGAGAAGAGCAAACAGAAGCGTTATGGCGAGCTTGTGGCAACTGCAGGTGTTCCTTGGCCTGGTGTGCGTTATTCTTGTGCTGGTACCCTCTGGCCAGGCGTTTCGAAAGAAAAAGCCGGATTTCGCTGAGGGATATGGCGGCGAGCACGCCAAAGTGCCCTCCCCGGTGGATCTGACCATCGCGGAGAAGATGAAGGTCGTTCGTGGGCACCTTCTGCTCAAGCAGAGGATGGCGCAAGCCTCCGCCGCCAAACTTCAGGAAGCGGAAGATGCAAACGAGCTTGACAACGCCAAGGCAGAGAGTGTAAGCTTGCATCGGTTGGCCTGGATGGAAGCCGAGAGAAGTCGACAAGCTTTAGAAAAGGAGCTCGCCGAACTGGTAGAAAAGGAAGAAGAATATGAAGAGATGAAAGAGAAGCTAGAAAAGATTCTGTTGGAGCTGGAAGAATACGAGCCAGCGGAAAAGGAGATGAACGACATCTTGAACGCTCAAATGGTGGAAGTGGAAGAGAAGCTGAACCAAGTGTTGGAAAAGATAAAGGACACAGAAGATGAGTTCGACCAGAAACTATCAGCGGAGCAAAACTACGAAACGTTGGAAGAAGAGTTGAAGGAGCTGGAAGAGCTGGAAGAGGAGTTTGAGGCAGAGTTTGAGGAAGTTCAAGCTGAAAACGAAGGTGACGAAGAAGGAGAAGAGGATGTGTTCGAAGAAGACGAAGAAGCGGACGAGTTGTGGGATGATGCAGAATTAATCGCTGATGAGGATCAAGAGGAGGAGGAAGAAGAGGAGGGAAATGAATACTTGTACAGAGGAGACAACGGAACAGATGAAGAAATGTGATCCAAGAGCAATATGGAACATAATGACACCCACTGCCATCAAACAAGCTCTCTCCTACAAAACACAACCAACCATTCTCTCTTCCTGGATTTCTATACATACACATGTGAATATAAACTCCATTTATCTGTGTTCTCTTTGGGTGTTATAGGAAAAAAAAAGGGGGTGTTTGTCTTTGGTTTTGTTTAAAAGGGAAGGGTGAGCATGCCCAACCCAGCTATCAAAAAGTGTTCTCCCGCAAACCAGAAGTTCGCGGGCGTCCACTGCCAAACTTTTTCTCAAAAGTTGGGACGGTTCTCGACCCTCACCAACAAGACGTTTCTTCGTGAGCAATAAACGTTTGCCAAGGCAGAGGCCAAGAACAACAATCCCCACTCCTCCTTCCCCAAGGCTTTGTTCCTTCTTCTTAGCTTTCTCACGAAAGCACAAAGAAGAAACTTGGTGCCAGGAGTAAAGCAAGGAATGAGCGAGTGGAAAAGAGACAGGTAAGATTGAGTTATTGGACTGGGGGCTGACGGCCCACTTATGGGGAGGGGTGAGGCGGGTTTGGTTTGTGGGATTGGAAAAGTTCTTGAATGGTTTATCGTTCGCGGAAGGGAATGCCGTGGCGCAGGCTTAGTTTAGTGGTGATATAATTAATCAAAAGACGAGTCTGGTAGAAGGCAGAAGAACAGAAGGGGTAAGACGAAGAATACCAGAAGGAGCCAACACAATCGGGAAGAAAGAACAGAGGGAAAGCAGAGAGGAGGAATGGCAGAGCAGGAGCAGGGCGAAGGGAGGGCATAATGTCGACATGAAGCAGTGATTTGTCGACAAATAAAACTTCGATCAATCTGAATTATTGGGGATCGATCGATCCAATTGTTATTCAAAAAAATTTGAAAATCAAAAAATATAAATCAATCAAGCGAAAAGAAAGAAAGAAGAACACGGAAACAAAAATGCGGGAAGCTACCGACGGCGGGTTGATGTACAAAGTATGTGTAGTGGGCAGCGGAGGTGTAGGAAAGTCCTGTCTTACCCTTCGTTTCTTCAACCAAAGTTTTAGCGACGTATGTTTTTTGTCTGTTTATTTATATTTTGTTTTTTGTCTGATTGTTAGTTTTTTTTTTTTTTTTGCAGGAATATGATCCAACGATAGAGGACTCGTACAGAAAACAAATCGATTTGGACGGAAAGAGCATCATTTTGGTTCGTTTCGAGTTTTTTTTCTGTCTTTTGATTTCGTCTTTGTAAAGTGAACCTGACGTTCTGTTCCTATATAGGACATTCTTGACACGGCAGGGCAAGAAGGGGTTCGTCGTTTCTTCAGTGCCGTTTCTTTCTTTCTTGTCGCTTCGTTCTTTCCTTCTCTTCTGTGTTTTATTTTTTGAGGGTTTAACATATGGAGTTACAATGACGGTCATGACGTGTAAAAAATGCAGTTTAGTGCTATGAGAGACGAGGTTTGTTCTCTCCTGTCTTTTTTCTGTTCTTCTTTTTCTTTCTCTTTCTCTTTCTCTCGTCATTGTGTTTCAAGGCATTAAGTTCTTTGTTTTACTTTTTCTTATTTTGCTTTCGGTTTTTTTCCTCTGTCCTTCCATTTTCTTTCTTATCCTTTTCGTTCCTCTCCTTTCTTCTTGTCCTTGTTCTTGTTCTTCTTGTCCTTCTTGTTCTTGTTCTTCTTCATCTTCTTCTTCTTCTTGTCCTTCTTGTTCTTGTTCTTGTTCTTCTTCTTCTTTTGCTTCTTCCTGTCATATTATTTCCTCCTTCTTCTTCTTCTTCTTCTTCTTCTTCTTCTTCTTCTTCTTCTTCTTCTTCTTCTTCTTCTTCTTCTTCTTGTTCTTTTTCTTCTTCTTCTTCTTCTTCTTCTTCTTCTTCTTCTGCTTCTTCCTCTTGCTTCCTGTCATATTATTTCCTTCTCTTTCTTTCTTTTTTCAGTACATGCAATCTGGAGAAGGTTTCGTGATCGTTTACGCCGTCAACATTGAAGCTACTTTTGAGGAAGCGCAGAGCTTTCGCCGTCAAATCCAACGGGTTCAGGACAAAGACAACATACCGATGATTCTTGGTATGTTTGTTGGCTTTTTTTTTTTGCACTTATTTTCTTGTATTCTCATATGCTTTGCTGCAACTTTAACTCTTTAAACAAACAAGTGGGCAACAAATGTGACCTTCCAGAAGAGCAACGAGCAATCACTCGCGAGCAAGGAGAGGCCGAAGCCGCTCGGTGGCAGGTCGGCTTCTTCGAGACCAGCGCCAAGAACAACGTCAACGTGCAGGAGGTCTTTCACGCCGTCGCCAGGGCCATCGATGCCGAACGGAAGAGAGCGGCCCGCGGGGAGGGCGGCGAGCAAGAGCAGAGCGGCAGCAAACGAGGAAGAAGCAAGGTGGGCGGCTTTCGATGTGTTCTTGTCTAGCGTGTTTTTGTCGACATTTTGTATTTTTCCTTTTTAAGAAAACATGAGGGGTACTTTTGTTTATTATGTCCGTCAAACTCCGCAACCCTCGCCTTTGTAAAATCAAAAGTTAAAAAAATTAAAATTAAATCGAAGAAAGCGTAGCAGAAAGAGGATGAAAGAAGCGGCTGCTGCGAATGCGCGAGAGAGCAGTTTTCATTTTCTTGGCCTCCAAGACGCTTAATCCCAAGGTAAGCTGGATCTGGTTCTTGTTTAACGCACTCTCTATTTTTTTGTGTGTCTGTTCTTTTTCAATTTCACCTAGAGAGACCGAGCGGAGAAGAGAGGGGCAAAGAGAGATGAGAGAGAAAAAGTGCGAACAAAGATCCGCGGAGAGATCGAGAGGAGTGCGAAAAAAGCAAGTACTTGGCGGAAGGGAAGGGTTTACTTTACCTTTCCCCCCAAAATTACTTTTGGCGAGAGCTTGGAGAGCACCCGCAAAGTGGGTGTATGGAGAGACCACGCGAGCGAAACTTTCGGGGAGAGAGCGACCAAAACCGAGTGGAGAGGGCCTACCTGGAGAGTTGCGCGAGAGCATGATTTATCTCTTCTTCTTTCTACTCCTTTTGCAATCATATTGTGGAGTGTCACCGTTATAATAGAGAGTAAAATCCTTATTCTTTGCACTAAATGTCTTTGTTTTTGTTTTTAGCCTCTACCTCCGCTCGGCATTTGAATCCCACCGCAGTTAACATCATGGTTGCCGAAACGAACGACAGCTTCACTGGGCTTGTCCTGTGAACTTTATTTGTCTTGGATCCAGTCCCTATGATGATTGCAGATCGGAACTCCTCCGCAAAAGACGACCGGATTCTCAACCAAGCGCATCTATGGCCCTATTTAACCCGGAGCACACCAACAGAGCATGAGGTACCTCATCTGCTGTTTTTCGCGTGTTTGTTATGAGCAGACTAGGAGATGGAGATGAGGGACGGAGGGAGGAAAGAGAGAGAGAGAGAGAGAGAGAGAGAGAGGAGGAAGAAGAAGAAGAGGAGGAGGAGGAAGTTGAGAGGGCGGAAGGAGACTTCTTCAAAGCACAGGATGAGTTTATTTAGAGTGAGAGAGAGCCAAAGAAACAAAAAATAGAGGGGAGAAGAGCCACTCCTCTCATGAAACGAACTTGTGGAGAGATCAACATAAACTGACTCTTTCTGTTTTTTTTATATATTATTATTCAAGACCAGCTGTCTCCACAGGCTGCTCTCCCCAACTGCCTCCGCTCTCTGCATGACTGGCCTGGGGCACCGACTCAAACTCTCCCGACTGAACGTCA
Source organism: Balamuthia mandrillaris (assembly GCA_031835245.1). Classification (NCBI taxonomy): domain Eukaryota; phylum Discosea; order Longamoebia; family Balamuthiidae; genus Balamuthia; species Balamuthia mandrillaris. The sequence goes on from JAVKOQ010000246.1 coordinate 20,513, forward strand.
AGCACGGCCTTGCCCGAAATGCCAGTGTCAGCAGTGGAGGGGGCGACCTCGCTCTCGAACTCTCCGGCCTGCACCTGTCGGTCGTTCTCGAAGGAGGAGGCGGTCTTGGGAGCGGTCCTAACGTCGCCCTTGTGGGCGGACACGTAGCCGGAGGTCACCTTGGGGGCGGTCACTGCCTTGGCCACGGAGAGGGAGTCCTTGGTGACGTTGGGCTTGTCGCCGGTGCCCTTTTGCACGGTCTTTTGCTGGCTGGAGCGGGAGTCAGCGGCGATCTTGCCGGCCTTCATCTGGGATGCCATGGTAAAGTCCATCTTTTGTGTTTGGTTGTGATAAGTAAGTAGTTGTTTGTGTTGTTGGTAGAGTGAAGAAGAGGGAGAAAAAGAGAGTGGCAGAGAAAAGATGGTTTTTTTATAGGGGAGAAGAAGGGAAGGAGGGAGACGTAGCAATAGTGGCGCAAAGAATGGGAGTCAAGCAAAAGAGGCAACGAGGAGGGTCAATTGGATGAGAGGGAATGACCATGGAGGCCCAAGGCGCCCTTTCTTGCTTGTCCTCCCTTTCTTCCTCCTGGGCAACTTTGTCTCGCGGTCGTTGCCTCTTTTGCGTGTATTGCTATGGAAATTTCTCTGCCAACCGGCGATGGACGGAGTTACGGCCCATTTGAATAAATATGATTGGTGATCTAATAACGATCGTAATCAAGATGCTCGTGGTCAATCTTCGCACGATGTCTCCAGCCTTTCGGCTTTGATTATTTTTTCAGCCAATTTTGGTTCAGGTAACATAACGATGGCATTTGCGCAGCGGTGACCCACTGAGCCGCATTTACCATTGTCCACAGGAACTCCACCCTTTCGGTGTGGGCATTTTTTTCTCGTTTACGTTTAAACTACTTAACAATGTGTAACGAGAGAAGATAAGCTGCCCGTATGAGCACTGGGCTGCTGACGCTGAAGAGAAAGAATTTTTATTTGACTTGCAAAAAAAACACAAACAAACAGGATGGCTTCCAGCTTTGTTCCTCTGCACAACATCATCCCCTTGGCCATATGCTCGGACAGCTACAAGGCCGGGCACTTCACCATGTACCCCGAGGCCAACCGCATGGTGGCCTACGGCGAGTTCCGCAAGGGCTTCAACGGCGACAAGGAGGACGTCCGCTTCGTCTTCTGCGGCATGCGCTACCTGGTGGAGACCTTCCTCAACCGTCGGTGGACCCTGGAGGACGTGGACAAAGCCGAACGCTTCTACGCCACTCACAACGCCGGACGGACGCCCTACCCTTGGCCAGCCGACCTCTTTCGCAAGTTCATCAAGGAGAACGACGGCTACTTCCCCGTGCGCCTTCAGGCGCTCCCTGAGGGCACCTGCGCCCACGTCCACGTCCCTGTCTACCAGATCAGCGCCGAGAAGGAGTACTCCCGCCTGGTGACCTTCCTGGAGACCCTCCTTACCCAGGTGTGGTACCCCTGCACCGTGGCCACCCTGAGCCGTCGCGTCAAGACCTTGATCGAGGCTGCCTTTGAGCGCAGCGTCGACGAGGAGGGTTACTGGCAGCTGCCCTACAAACTCCACGACTTTGGCTTCCGAGGCTGCACCACCCTGGAGCAGTCGGTGCTCGGCGGCCTGGCTCACCTGCTGAGCTTTGCTGGAACAGACACCATGAGCGCCGCCTACTACGCCCAGTTCGAGCTCAACGGCGGCAAGCCGGTGGCCGAGAGCGTGCCTGCCACGGAGCACAGCGTCATGACCTCCTGGCGCACGGAGCGCGAGGCCATCGAGAACATGATCGACCACCACGGCGCTGGCGTCTACTCCATCGTGCTGGACAGCTACGACTATGCCAACTGCCTGGACAACATCCTGCCCACCGTTGCGGAGCGCAAGGCCGCCAAGGGCGGTGTCTTTGTTCTGAGACCGGACAGCGGAGACCCCGTGGAGGCCGTCCTCATGGGCCTCCGCGCCGGCGAGAAGGCCTTTGGCGCCACCATCAACAAGAAAGGCTACAAGGTGCTCAACCAAGCCTCCGTCCTCCAGGGCGATGGCATCGGCTATCCCGAGATAAAGACCATCCTCGACACCATCATGGAGGCAGGCTACAGCGCCCAGTCCGTAGTGTTCGGCATGGGGGCTGGCCTCCTCCAAAAGGTCAACCGGGACACCCTCAGCTTCGCCACCAAGCTCAGCTACATCGAGTACGCCGACGGCACCAAGAGGGACGTCATGAAGTACCCCAAGACCGACTCGGAGAAGATCTCCCTCCCAGGAGAGCTCAAGGTGAAGCGAGACCCTGCCACAGGGATCCCCACCATCTTCCCCGCCACCCGCGATGACGCAGTGGAGGACAAGGAGAACCTGCTGAAGGTGGTCTACGACCATGGACCCGTGAAGGATGCGTTTGCGGATGTGGACTTTGATGGGCTGAAGGAGAGGGTGCAAAAGGAGTGGAGCGCGCTGCCGGCCAAGCACGATCCCGTCTCGGAGGAGCTGCGCGGGAAGATTGATGCGTGGGTTGCGGACATGAAGCAGAAGCTTGTAGCTATGCAGTCCAACTGAGAGCTCGGTCTGGATTTTTCTCTCTTTCTTTTTTGTTCAAAAAGATAAAAGAATGTGTGCTATAGTGAGATCATGTTTTTTTTATTCACTTTGGGTCGAGAGAAGAGAACGATGAAGAGAAGAGAAGAGAACGATGAAGAGAAGAGAAGAGAAGAGAAGAGAAGAGAACGATGAAGAGAACGATGAAGAGAAGAGAAGAGAACGGTGAAGAGAAGAGAAGAGAACGGTGAAGAGAAGAGAACGATGAAGAGAAGAGAACGATGAAGAGGAACAGAAGAAGAGAAGAGAGGGTAATGTTTTCAGTTTAAATTATCGTGAGAGCATTACAAGCTACTCGCACAATACTCAACAACGAAAAGGGTTTGCTTTTAGCGCTGAGAACACGTGCTGCAGACGTTATTCGCCCAAGCAGTGGAACAAAAGAAGTTCAACAAAGAAAAACGAAGAACTCTTGTTCAAGGCGCAAAGAGAGAGAGAGAGAGAGAGAGAGAGAGAGAGAGAAGTGGCAGCAACACCTGGGGGTGTTTTATTAGACTAAAGGGGGCTCGAGGGACAAAAGGAGCAAAACCAGCAAAGCTTCCACATGCAGCAGAAAGTGTTTCTTTCCTTCTTGTTAAAGAAAAAAAGAAAACACACAAGCGCTGCTGCGGTGGTGTTTCTTTGCAGAGCTTTTTTTGTGTGTGATCGATAGGTGAATGGGCTTAATAGATACGGTAGACCTTGCCCATGGTGCTCTTGATGTACAAGCACTTCACGTTCTGCCAGTTCTTCTTCAGGAGGGAGACGAGGAAGTTGATGGCCATCCTGATGTTCATCTCAAGCTCGGTCTGGGGCATCTTGACGTGACCAATAGCGACGTTAAGGCAGGTGACCTTCTTGAGCTGGAACTTGATGGTACCCCTGAGGGTGTCCACGGCCTCGACGATGGGGTCCTTGTGGTCGATGAGGGTGGGGAACTTGCCAGCCTTGTTAAGACCGGGGCCAAGAAGACGGGGGATCATCCTGATGACGGTGGGGGAGGCCAAGAAGGCGTCGTAAGAGGCAGCCAGCTTCTTCACCATCTTCTTGTCCCTGTTGTACTTCTTAAGGTCCTCCACGCTCAAGGCGTCAACGCCAGCGGCCTTGGCTTCATCGCAGTGAGCTTCATCTCCCAAAACACAGACCCTGAGGCGAGGGCGGGCATTGTAGGGCAGCCTCACGGAGCCGCTGAAACGCTTATCCTTGGAGGGATCGTAGTTCTTGAGGCCGATCTGGAGCTCGACGGTCTCGAGGAAGCGCCTCTTGGCTTGCTTGGAGCCCGCAAGGAGGGAGCTTACGGCTTCGGACTTTGCAGTTTGCTCATCTTTGGATTTCCACGCACGGTACCTGGGTGTTGCTGCTTGAACAAAGGAAGGAAGTGGGTGCGGTCTCGAGGGTGACTAAAGGGAAAGAACTGAAAAAAAAAAACCCAAGAAAGAAGAAAGGATAGAAGAGGATGCGGGGGATGCGATCCCCAGTGACGTCATTCATGTTAATAGAGAAATGGGAGGGTACCAACAACGGGTAAAATGTGTCTTGCGTTCCCACCGGAGGTTGCAGCTGGGTTTTTATTGTGTCGACAAGGACAAAATCAAAAGCTAAGCCTTTGCACCAAAGAACCGTGGGAAACTCCGGGAATAAAGCTCAAGTATCGAGGAGGATTCGTGCAGCCAACGAGCTGTTTTGCTGCTCCGTTGGGAATTACCCAGAAAAAAAAAAAAAAGGGTAGCAAGCAGAACGAACTGCTGCATCAGGCCACTCCACATCCCATCTCTTCTGCTCTTCAAAGCATACCTTTTTTTTTTTATAAAAAATCCCCTCCCCCCCCTCCCCCTCTCGTTTTCTTTTGTTTGCACACGCTCAAATGTTGTCCAAGCAAGCACCCACCAAGTGCGCTGGTACGATGATGAGGGGTGGGCTGGGACCAGAAGTGGCCAGAACAACGAGGCTGACCGGCGGTGCCCGTGCCACGCTCGCTCCTTCGTCCTCTTCGTCCTTGCCGATGATGCGTAGCCTCAGTTCCTTTCCTTCTTCTTCTTCGCTTCACAACAACAGAACACAAAAGGTACCTCCCCACCTTCCTTCATTTTTGTTTCTCGTCTCATCCCTCTTTTTTTCTCTCTGTATTTTTGAAGAGATCACTTTATGGTGGTTCGATGGGAGGCAGGACAATCACTGCTGCTGCCGCGCAGCCATTTCCTTCTGCGGACATGTTCTTCCAGAACAGATCTATTGTGAATTGGGGCATCAACTTTGTGCCTGAAAAAGAAGGTTTTGGCTTCTCCTTTTTCCTCATCTCTCCTCTGCTTCTCTCCTGCTTTCTGCTCTCTCTTCTCCGCTTCTCTGCTTCTCTGCTTCCCTGCTTCTCTGCTTCTCTGCTTCTCTGCTTCCTGCTTCTCTGGTTCTCTGCTCTCTGCTCTCTGGTTCTCTGCTCTCTGGTTCTCTGCTCTCTGGTTCTCTGCTCTCTGCTCTCTGCTCTCTGCTCTTGCTCTCTGCTCTCTGCCTCTGCTCTCTGCTCTCTGCTCTCTGCTCTCTGCTCTCTGCTCTCTGCTCTCTGGTTCTCTGCTCTCTGGTTCTCTGCTCTCTGCTCTCTGCTCTCTGCTCTCTGCTCTCTGCTCTCTGCTCTCTGCTCTCTGCTCTCTGCTCTCTGCTCTGCCTCTGCTCTCTGCTCTCTGCTCTCTGCTCTCTGCTCTGCTCTGCTCTCTGCTCTCTGCTCTCTGCTCTCTGCTCTCTGCTCTCTGCTCTCTGCTCTCTGCTCTCTCGACTAAATGCTTTCTCTTAACAAACCAAAGCGTGGGTTGTACAAAGACTGGGTAAGTTCCACAAGGTGCTGCAGCCAGGTCTTAACCTGTTGATCCCCTTTGTGGACGAGATCGCCTACGTGCACAGCCTCAAAGTCGTTGCCGTCGAGATTCCAAACCAACAAGGCATTACCAAGTTTCGTTTATCTCACTTTTTCTCAACTTAACTGTTTTTTTCTTCTCCTCCTCCTCCTTTTACTTATTTTTGAAATTCTACCAAAGGGATAACGTGAGCATTACTATCGGCGGAGTGCTCTACTACAAAGTGGAGGATCCAATGAAGGCCTCTTACAATGTGGAAGACCCTGACTTTGCCATTCGCCAGCTGGCTATGAGCACGATGCGAGTGGAGGTTGGCAAGTTGGAGCTGGACAAGACCTTTGAGGAGAGAGAAATGATGAACGTCAATATTGTCAAAGCAATCAATGCCAGCGTTAGGGACTGGGGCTTGGATTGTCTTCGTTACGAAATACGTATGTTAAGCTCTTTCTTTCTCCTCTTTCTTTTTCGTTTATCACTTCCTCTTCTTCCTTCCTTGCTCTTCTTTTGTGTTGACAAATGATTTTTTCAACTTGAAGGCGACATTCAACCGCCGGTGAGAGCGATGGAAGCTATGGAACTTCAGATGGTGGCTGAGAGAAAGAAACGACAAATGGTTATCGCCTCTGAAGGTATATTTCTTTTCCTTTGCTTGTTACAAAGCAAATGGTAAAGTTTACTGAACGTTTATTCCATTTAACAGCAACGAGAGAGGCTGAAGTAAATGAGGCCGAAGGTTACAACAGAGCTAAAATCCTGCGCGCCCAAGCTATCAAACGTGAAAAACAACTTTTGGCTGAAGGTTTGTTTTCTCTTGTCCCTCCCCTTCTCTCTCTCTTCTCTCTCTGTGCTTTTTCTCTATTTATTCCCCAGTTCTCTATTCTCTCGTTTTTTTCTTTTTCTCCCTTTCCTCTTTCTTATCTTCTTCTTTTTTATAAAGGTGAGGCGGATGCCATTCGCGTGAAAGCAGAAGCCACGGCAGACGGTATCGAGAAGTTAGCTGCCAGCCTGCGGAAGCCCGGCGCCATTGATGCCATGAAGCTCCGCGTGGCAGAGCAGTACGTTAGCGCGTTTGGCGAGTTGGCCCAAAAGGGAACCACCGTGTTGCTCCCCTCCAATCCAGGCGATGCCGGCAGCATGGTCGCCCAGGCTATCAGCATCTTTGACGCTGTCTCTAAGAAGCATCATCAACAACAATCTTCATCTTCTCCTGCCTCGTCTCCTTCCTCATCGACTGTTGTGAAAGACGCAGAAGAGGCAGCAACCACAAACCAGGAAGCGCAGCAACAAGCAACATCAACGACAGCAGCAACATCATCGACAACAGCAGAAGAGGCGGACGTGGAGCATATCAGCGATGAGTTGGTGCAGGAGTTGTCGAGAGTGATGGGAGAGAGAACACGCAACGAACAGCGCGTTGGAATGCATCAGTAAACAAAATTTTTTTTATTTAGGATAGGTTTGTGTTTCATCTTCTCCTTTATGCTCTTCTTCTTCTTCTTCTTCTTCTTCCTCGCCTGCCCATAACTCGCCATCGTCGTCTTGCATGTACCGCTCTTGTACATCTGCAACTCTGGTTTTTTTTCACTCTTTGTTAGTTTTTCTGTATTTCTCTCAAAGCAGAGAAAGCAGAGAAGAGAGAGAAGCAGAGAGAGAGAGAGAGAGAGAGAGAGAGAGAGAGAGAGAGAGAGAGAGAGAGAGAAACTTGGCGTATTCCCAAAGAGGCCCTTCGGCGATGGCACGAATGGCATCGTTGCCAGTGGTCAAGCTGCCGTAAATGTATCCATTACTCTTATCTATGTGCTTTATAAGATCTACAACGCTTTCTTTATCCTGCATTAAAACCAAATATTTTTAGCAAAGAGAAGAAGTTAAACAACAGCAACAACAAAACGAACAAACAAAGAAGCGATAATTGTGGAAAAAGAAGGAGATAGGAGGAGAAGAAGAATGGGATGACTTGAATAGAGAGGACGAACCTGAATGTTTAAAGTTAGGAAAGACACCAGAGAAAAGTCTTCAACGAGCTCGCAAAGGGCTTGATTCAATCGCACGAATCGTTTGCCCAGCATTGGATCGTCGTCCAGCCGTTCGTTCAGGTATGTCAGATCTCCAACATTGGTGAAGAACTCCAAGTCGAATGCTGCAAGACAAACGCCAAGTCAACACTTGAGCAAAGAAAGAAACCACAAAAAACCACAAGAAAGAAAGAAAGGAAGGAAGGAAGAAAGGACAAGAAAGAAACGACAAGAGGGAAAGAAGAAGCATAAGAACAAAAAAAAAAAAAAAAAAAACAAGCAGAAGAGTAAGAATGAAAGAAACAAAACAAAATAAAAAGGCGAGTAGGTAAGTACCAAGCTTGCCATAGCGCTCAATGAGATCAACTTTGGACAAGACGTTGATGTGAGGGAGCTCCAAGTGGAGCATGGTGGAGAGGGACAGCAGCACGCCGGAAAGGTAATTTGTCGGCACGCTGCAGTAGTACGCGTCCAACAAATGGATGGCCGTTAGGCGGATGCCCCAACGTTGCAGCTTATCCACGATGCGCCGCACACAGTCATGGTGAGTGTAGAGCTCCGCCTGTCCTGGACAGTCGAACAGTAGGTAGTGGTCTGTTATGTGTGTTCAATGTTATTGTCATGTTGAATTGAGCTCTTCCTCTTTTCTTATTCACTTCTCACGCTCTCTGCTTCTATGCTTTTCTCGTCCTGCTCTCTCTTTTCCTTTGCTTGTTGCCCTCTCTCTTCTCTCTTCTCTCTTCTCTCTTCTCTCTTCTCTCTTCTCTCTTCTCTCTTCTCTCTTCTCTCTTCTCTCTTCTCTCTTCTTCTTTGTTTCAAACCTTGAAGAGCGTCCAGCTTCTCTTTCAACCAATCAAGGTTCTTCTCGAGGAACTCCATGCAGTAGAGCAGCCCTCCGTTGGGGCCAAGTTCCAGCCGCTCCATCACTTCCGTCAGCGTCACCAACTCGCGCAAATCCACTTTGCTCTCATACCTTTCAACGTGTATATATAAAAAAAAAAAGAAAGTGAGAAATAGTGAAAAAAAAAAGGAGGAAGGATGAACATACGGCACAAAGTCGTTCGCAGGATCCAAGTTGACCACCACTACCTTCCTGAGGGACCATTGGATCAAATGTTGAGAGAACGGTTGATGAAAGAGTTAACAATTTTGTTGGTTTTTATTTTTTTTTTTGGAAATTCAATCACACGACAGGGTACTGACCTTCCCATGGCGGTGAGGATCTGCTCCATGCCAGCGCAATAGGTGGTCTTTCCGGAGCCAGGCGGCCCTATCACCAACTGACCGAACGGCATGTTCTCTCTTCTTCCTTCTTGCTTGCGTTTTTCTTTCTTTTTCTAGATTAATCGTTGATCAGATCTGTACAGATGGACCAACAAAAATTCAAACGATATTTTGGAAAAAATGTCAATGCTGGGCGTCGAACTTGCGTCCGCTTTAGGTTTTTTTTTTGTTGTACTTTTTGTGCATAACCGGTGTCGAACCGGTGTACAGACGTCGACATAAAAACGAATAGTATTGCGCATATCCAGTGTCGAACCGGTGTTTTTGTCGACAACGGAGAAGCAAGAAGAAAGAAAAAAATAAAAGATGAAAGAGAGGACACCCTGACTGATGATTTTTGTTGAGAAGATTAAAATTCCAAAAATAATATATTTTTACAGGCATCAATTCATAGGGTTTGTGTGTGTTTACAAAAAAAAAAAAAGCGTTGAGTCATGACGTGACTGATACACCAGAAGAAGCAGCGGTAGTGCTGGTGTAGGAGGACAAGCCGAGCAAACACAAGAGCGCAGCAAGAACCACCACCAAGGCCCAATCCACCGAAGAAGGCTTTGCTATTCTGCACGCAGAGGCTGCCATAGAGGTCGCCGTCGTTGGTGGGTGGTTGTTGCTCCAATGAACAAGATCCCCTCCCATTTTTTTTTTTGTCTTTGAAAGTTTGTTATTTTGTTGTTTGTTTTGTCTCATGAAACTATGAAGAAGAGATGATGAAGAACAAGAACAAGAAGAAGAAGAGAAGAGAAGAGAGAAGGAAAGTCAAACGAAAGAAGAAGCAGAAACAAAAAAACAAGTCTTTAGAAATTGTAACACGTTTTCGCTGTATTTTCTCTCTACATTCGCTCTTTTCACATTTTTTTTTTGTCTTCTTGTTATCTTCTCCTCTCTTCTTCCTTCTTCCTCTTTTTGCTTCTTCTTCTTCTTCTTCTCCTTTTTTAAAATCCCCTTCTCGGATAAAACTGTTGTTGTTGTTGTGGTTGTTGTCCGAAAGACGAAGAAGAAGCAGAAGGAGAGGAATACTGTGGTTGGGATTGGGGTTGTTGCTGCTGCTGAAGATGAAGGTTATAGCAAGGAGGGCAGACGTTGCCGAGACCGCCGGGGAGGATCATGAAGCGGCTGACCACGCCGAGGTTCACGCCGCAGCGCCGGCAAACGAAGCAGTGGTTGTGGTAGAGCTTGCCCTCGCAGCGGGTGGCGGAGAGCTCCTCGATGGTCCGGTGGCAGGACGCGCAGACCCTTCTCTCCTCCGCTCCATGTTGAGGAGGAAGGGGAGAAGGAGAAGGAGAAAAGGAGGAAGAAGAGGAAGGAGAAGGAGAAGTAGAAAGGGAAGGGAAAGAAGAGTAAGAGGAAGAAGGCGAGGAGAGAGAAGGATGAGAGGAGGAAGAAGAATAAGGAGAAGTGGGGAAGGAGGGAAGAGAGGAGGAAGAGGAATACGGAGAAAGAGAAGGGAGAGAAGAAGAAGAAGTGGACTGGGTTGCATAGATAGTAGAAGAGGAAGAAGGAACTTGCGTTTGAGGTTGTTGACGCAGGCGTTGGTTTTCTTGTTCGACTCGTCGGCGAATCTCTTCGGCACGTTGCAGAGCAGCAATGCGTTTCTGTTGAGCCTCCTCCTCCGCCTTTCTTCTTCGCTCCTCCTCTTCCTGTTGCTTCATGTAAAAGTCCCAAGCTGCGCTCTCCACCCTCTCCTTTTCCACTTGTATCTCTTTGGCCCGTTGCGCCTCTTCCTCAGCTTTCCTTCTTCTCTGCTCTTCTTCTCTTTGCAGCTGTTCTTGTCTGAAAGAAGAATGCGAAGAAGAATATGACAAAGAAGAAGCAGAAGAAGAAGAAGAGGAAGAGGAAGAGGAAGAAGAACGTGAAGCAGCAGAAGAAGGAGCAGAATGTTTAGCAGCAGAAGACAGAGAGGGGGTAGATCCAGAGGTGAGTTGAGCGAGTAGATCTTCCAGTTCTTCGATCGACTCTGTCTTCTCCGGTAGATCTGGAGTCGATACTGCCGTTCCTTGTTCTTCTTCATCTTCAGCTTCTGCTGTCTTCGTCGTGGTCGTGGCATTCAACAGCAAGTCAGTTGAGCTGCTTCTTATCACAGAGGCCATATCCACTAAACCTCTCTTTGGACGTCGTTCCTTCTCTTCCTCCTGTTGGACAATTAAAGTTGGAGTTGGTGTTGGTGCTGATGGAGATTCAACAACAGGTTTCTCTTTCATCGTTCGTTCTCGAAGCAAGTCTATCCATTCTTCCTTCTCTTTCTGATTCGTTGCATGTAATAACGATTTGAAGGAAAGCGTTCTTGCCCTTTCTGCTTCTTCTGTTTCTGCTGCTGCTTCTTCTTCGTCATCGTAGAAGTAGATGACGAAACTAACATCCTCCTTTACTTGGGCAGAAGAAGGAGAAGAAAGCTCCTCAACGAACATTGAAGACAAGGAAGAGTGATGAACGTATTTGAACTTGTCCTGTTCGGATGTGCCACTCTTACTTTGTTGTTGCAACTTGACTTCGATCCAAAGGTCATCAAAGAGGAAGAAGTAATGGTCATTTGTGGAAGAGGAGGAGGAAGAGATGAGGAAAGACTTGCGGAAGGCTTTAGTAACGGATAAGTGCCGAGAGGAAGATTTTTGGTCCTCCTCTTCTGTCATGTCCGCTGAAAGCGGATCGTCGGAGGATGTTGTCTGTATCTTTAATGAAAAAAAAAGTGAGGAATAATGATAACAAAAAAAAGAGTGAGGGAGAGGATGATGAAAGGAACCTGTAGGAAGCCTTCTTTCAGCAAGTTTCTGTCCGGTCGACTGAAGATGTCGACTTTGTGTTTGACCGCCATTTGAAGGCGATAAAGCTTCTGCCGAGTGATCTCCTGGCCTTTGCTTTGGTTGAGGTGGTCGTTCAGCTCTTTGACCTTTTGTAACACTTTTTCTATCTGACCCTTTTGTTCTGGCTCTGGTGTGTTCTTTGCAAGATCCTTTTGTAGTTGTTTGTTTGTTTGTTTGTTTTTTTTTTTGTTAGAAAGAGAAATACAAGAAAGACAAAAAAATAGAGAACCAAAGCATACCCGAAGCAGAAGTTCATAACGAGGCAAGCGTTGAACAGGCATGATCAAGTAAGCGAACAAATCGAGGCCTTGGCTCTCCGGTTTGGTCTTGCAGCTCTCCAAATAGTTGGAGAACTTCTTAGAGCTACCCATAAGCTCTTGTAACCGCTCGTTTGCTTTTTGTTTTTTTCAGTTAGCAACACACAGAAGAAAGAAGAAAAGAGACGAAAGAAGAACAAACCTTTGTCAAAGTTATTGACGTAGACAGTATACATCTTCAAGAACGGTAAATACTGCAAAAGGATTTCTTCCAAAGCAAGAGAACCTCTTTGGTCCTCTTTCGTGTCACTCGGTTTCGTCAAGTCCGCCAATATTTTTTGGTGAATGTCGAGAAGTGTTGCAATGTTGCTGAAAATGATGTTCGCATCTTCTTCGCTCATGATTGATTGCTGTTGAAGAGGTTGAAGATAGAGGGTGTTGACCAAGTGTAAACTGCGAACGTAGGATTGCTCCGTCTCTATGAATTCTTTTCGGATTCTATCTTTGGCTGAAAGTCGCTGTGAAGAAGGAGAGGAAGCAACCCAAGCAGTAGCAGCAGAAGAAGGAGACGGAGAAGGAGATGGGGTAGCAGAAGCAGAAACAGTAGAAGATGATGTTGAAGATAGAGTTGTTGATGATGAAGAAATCGTAGAAGAAGAAGGTACAAAAGAAGGAGAAGGAGCGTAAGAAACAGAAGCAGAAAAGGTGACAGAAGGAGAAGAAAGAGAAGATGGAGGAAGGTTGGTTTGTTGTAATTCAGCAACTTGTTCTTGAAGGAGCCTCTGCCAATCTTCTTTATCTTTTTTGCTTCCAGCTCTCACAAAGTACTTCATCGTTGCTGTTGAGCTCGTCTCCTCCGTTGATGTCGATGTGGCAAACAACACAAAAGCCAAATGGTCTTGTTGAGCGTTAATGGTGACAGAGGAGGAAGACTCAAGAAGGAAGAGAGACGAAGGATCCGAGGGAGAAACGTCTTCTGCTTTGACATTGGCGAGAGAAAAGTGTTGCACGTATTTAACTTTGTCGCTGGCTTTGAGGATTGGGGCTTTGAGCTCTACCCAAAGATCATCAAACAAGAAGACGTAATGATCCTTTTTATGCAAGAGCAAAGAAAGTTTGTAAAAAAAATAAACAAACTCGAGACAAACAACAAAGAAAGAATGGTAAGTACCTTGAAGGAAGGAGAAAGATTCTTTCCGAAGGCACGAGAAACCGTTCCAATCCTCGACGAGGGCACACGTTTCATTTTCTTAGCGTCTGCCGAGTCGACTTCGCCCAGTTCTAACACAGAGAGTTGTCCCTCTTTCAACAGTTGTCTCGTTGGACGATCGAATATGTCCACTTTATACTTAAGAAGAGCATTTCTCAAGATCAAAAGGCGGTTGCTGAGCTCTTCCTCTCCTTTCTTCTGGTTGACGTGTTTGTTGACCTCCACCACCGTGGCGAGAGCAGCGTTCAGCTTTTGCAACTCGCTTTCTTCTTGTGGGGATGTGGCTCTGATGATGTCTCGCAAAAGTAACTCGTACCGAGGTAACCTTTGTATCGGCTGTTCGTTGTTGTGTATCACATCATGGTTTTGGAGGAAAGATAAACAAGATAAGTCAGAACATAAGAAACACAAACATAATTGAAAAGAACAATAGAAAGAGAAAACGAACCATAATAAGATACGAAGACAAATCCAAAGAACGACACTCGGGCTTCTTCTTACACTCCTCCAAAAAGTTCTCCATTTTCTTTGAGCCTTTCACCAACTCCTTCAGCCGCTTATCCGCTTTGTCATAACTGTTGATATAGGTTGTGTACATTTTGAGAAACGGGAAGAAGGCGAGAAGCGAGTTGGAGAAGGAAATAGCGTCGGAGGATTGCTTGATGTCTAGCAAAAGCTTCTTGTGGATGCCGTGAATGGTGCTGATGTTGCTGAAGATGGTGGACATGTCGTGTCTGTCCAAGAAACCTTTTTTCTGAAGTGGTTCCATGTAATGCTTTTTGTTTTTGGAGAGAGAGAGAGAGAGGAGAGATGTTAAAAGAAACGAACCGAGGAACAAGAGACACAAACAAAGTAAAATATAAACGTACATTCAAAATGACTTCAAGACTTTTAAAGTAGGCTTCCTCCGTTTCAAGGAACTCGAGCCTAATCCGGTCCTTCTTTTCCAATCCACTTAAACTTTGTTGTTTCTGTTCGTTTGCTTCGTTTGCTGCTTGTACCACATTTTCTTCTTCTTTCTTGCGAATGATTGTTGGCGAAGAAGCCGAAGAAGAGGAGGAAGAAGAAGGAGCAGAACTCGCTTCACGACGAGGAGATGGTAGCGTTGGAGATTGTAAGGCGATGGAAGCAGTGCACCGTTTCTCCATCAAAGCAAACCACTCATCTCGTTCTTGTTTGTGCTGATACTTTAGGTAATAACGACGATAGTTATTCTCTTCCAGAGATGAGGAAGAATCGGAAGAAAGAAAATGCCACAAAACAAAAGCTTGCAACGATTGGTCTCTTCCTGTCTTCAAGTCCATTAGAAGAATGCTGGAAGGATCTCTTGCTTGGACGGATTCAGCTTTGCAGGAGGATAACTGGAAGTGACGAATATATTTGTACTTTGCTTCCCCTCCTCTGGAGTCGAATTGTTGTTTGACTTCCACTAAAACGTCATCGAATAGGAAGAAATAATCCTCCTGTATTTTATTTGAATGAAAGAGATGAGTGGAAAAAGAAAGAAAGAGGACAGAAGACAAAAAGAAAAATATAGATGACTAGGAGAAAGGAGAAAGAAGGGTAAGCGAACCTGAAAGCTAGGCATCATGCTCTTGCCGGTGGAGCCAGAGGCAGTATGAATCTTAACGGAGAGTTGCTTCGAGACTTTCTTGCCAACGCCATGAGTGCCAACGAGAGAGGAACGGGCTCCACCAACACCGTCATCGGTTTCCAAAATGGAAAATCTTCCTTCTTTCAACAGTTGTCTGTCGGCTCTGTCGAATATGTCCTATACCGTGTAACGTTTTAAGAGAAATTAGTTGTGTTTTATTCTTTTTTCAACTCTCTTTTATTCCTCTTGTTCTGTTGTTTTGTTAAAAAGGAGTGAATACTTTACCAATTTGTGTTTGAGAAGAACATCTCTGAGTTTAAGAAGCTTTTGGGTCTTCATTTGTTCTCCTTTGTGTTGATTGACATGCTGCAAAGTGTTTTTGGGTTAAAAGTGAGAGGAAAGAGGGAGGAGAGAGAGAGAGAGAGAGAGAGAGAGAGAGAGAGAGAGGGTTGTACTCGGTTGAGTTGAATGACGGCGTCATATAAAGCCTCTAGCTTCTTGTGCTCTTGTGGGTTGGTAGTATGCTCCATTAATTCTTTGAGCAAAAGTTGATAACGAGGCAAACGTTGAATGGGCTGTCAGAAGAGGACGCAGAGTTGGAACGAAAGGTGAGAAAGATGTGCGTGTAAGAAGGCCTTGCCAAAGAATAACGAGAAAAGAATAACATTTACCATGATAAGATAGGAAGCAAGATCCAAAGAGCGACACTCTGGTTTCTGTTTGCACTCCTCTAAGAAAGCTTCCAGTTTCTTCGAGCCTTTCACCAGCTCCTTCAACCGCTTGTCCGCTTTGTCATAGCTGTTGATGTACGTCGTGTACATCTTCATGAACGGCACGAAAGCCATCAACGAGGTGGCAAAGGACAAAGAGTCGGAGGCTTTGCGAATGTCTTGCAATAGCTTTGAGTGGATCTGGTGGAGAATGGAGATGTTGCTAAAAACTGTGTTGAGGTCTTGCTTGTCGAGCAGTCCTTTCGCTCTCAGCGGCTCTAAATATAACTACATTGTTTAAGGTTAGTTCTTTCTTTCTCTTTGGTTTGGTTTTCGGATAGAAGAGAAAGGAGAAAGAACGTACACGAACGACGATGTCCAGACTGCGACAATAAGCTTCTTCCGTTGCAAGAAACTCGGAGTAAACGCGATCCTTGCGAGAAGATGTTCCTCTTGGCGTTCCTTCGATAGCAGTAGAAGTCTCTTCTTGTTGTTGAGGAAGATTGAGTTGAAGTTGTGCTTTGTCTTCTTCTTTTTCTTTTTGTTCAGCCTCTTTGCGTTGACGTTCATTTTCCTCGTCACGCTTTCTTCTTTCAGCTTCTTCTTGCTCTGCTTTTTGAAGGCGAAGTGTTTCTGCTTCTTTTTCGGCTATCTCTCGTGCTGCGGCTTCTTCGGCTTTGCGTCTTTCCTCTTCTTCCTTTTCTTTTCTCTGTTTTTCCTCTTCTTCCTCTTTTCGCTTTCTCGCTTCTGCTTCCTTTCTCGTTCTCTCCTCCTCTTCCTGCTTCCTCTTTTTCTCCGCCTCTTCTGCTTTCACTCTTTCCTCTTCTTCTTTTTGCTTCTGTGCGTCTTCCTTCCTCTTTCTTTCCTCCTCTGCTTCTCTTTCTTTGAGCTCCTTATCTTCCTGTTCTTTCTTCTGTCTCTCCTCTTCTTCGATTTCTTTGCATATCTTCTCCTCTTCCTTTTTTTGTCTCTTGGCAATCGCAGCTAATTTCTCCTCCTCTGCTTCTTGCTTCACTTCTTCTTCCTCTTTCTTTCCTTCTTCTGCTTCTAACTCCTTGAGTTGCAAAGTCAAGTCGTCTTGCGATCCATAGACCGCTAACTCTTGCAACACCTTGTTCAACTCATCCAACTCTTCCAAAGCTTCCACCTTCGTTTCTTCCCTTTGTTCTTCTTTTTCTTCTCGCTTACTTTCTTTTTCCTCATCTGCTTCTTGTTCTTCTTCCAACATTCGAAGCACTTCGTCCAAATCGTTCTTCACTTCAGCTGCTTCTTTCCTATCTTCTCTTTCGGCCTCTTCGAGCTCTCCATCGGCAATCAGCAAAGCCTCCAACAACTCTTCGCTCTCTGACTTTGACAACGCATACACCTGTTGCTGGCTTCGTTCTGCTTTCTCCTCTTCTTTTAACTTATCGACTACCGTTTCTTCTTCCTCCTCCTCTCTCTCTTCTTCTTTCTCTTCTTCCTCTTCCCCTTTTGTCACAACAGGTTCAACGAGACTAACCGACTTTGTCTTTGAGGAGGAAGACGAGGCCGACGAGGAGCCCGACGAAGCCGAAGTGGTTTGCTTGGTTGCTGCTTTGTCGTTTTCTTCCTCTATCATGGACATCAACGCTTCATAGCTCACCTCTCCTTTCTCCTCCTCTTTGGCGCTTCGTTTGCCCTCCCCCTTCTTGCCGCTGTCGATGGAAATCACGTCCGCGGCTGCAAAGCTGATGCGCGGGCTCTTTTCTTTGCCATTCCGCTTCTGCTTTGGCTTCTTCTGCTTCTTGTTCCTCTTCTTCTTCTCCTCCTTCTCCCCCTCCTCCTCCTCTTTGTTGTTGTCCTTGGCCTTCTTTGCCTTCTTTTTTTTCGGCTGTTGTGGTGGCTGTGGCGGCGCTTTGAGGTCCTCCACGTTCAGCTTGGGCCTCACCTGGCTTTTGGTCTCTCTCATGCTGTTGCTGCGTTGCTTGCCGTGGTGCTTGATGGGAGAGGAGGCGGCGGAGGAGCTTTCCTCCTTGTTGTTGTTGGTGGAGAGCATGGCCCTGGAGATCTTGGAGAAGGACTTGACGCGTTTCGCCTTCTTGCCGGTGGCTATGTCCAGCACGAAGAAATTCTCGTCCCGAGGGAGGTGCCCGTCCCTCCTTTCCCAGCCCTCCGCGTCATCCTCGTCCGATGCCTCTTCCACCACCACCGCTTTCTTCTTCTTTTTCTTCTTCTCTGCCAACAAGCCCTTCTTCTCCATTCTTCTCTCTCTCTCTTTGTGTTTCTTTTTCGTCGCTTAAAAAAATAAAATTATTTTTTTGATTTTTTTGATTTTTTGTCGTTAAAATTTTTTATCCGATAAATTAATTTGCTTGAGGAGTCGATAGATTTAATATTTCGATTTTTCGGGTTGTCGACAGAAATTTACAGTTTTATGTACATGAGAGAGGACGGGAGAGAAGACAAGAGAGAGCAGAAGAAGCATGAGAGGAGAAGAAGAGGAGGAGGAGGAAGATAGAAGAATGGGAGGAATGCGGAGAAGAGGATAGGATTGTGGAGAAAGGATTGGAGAATACAATGGAAGAGACAGATCAGTTCAGAAGGGGCTGTGGCGTTTTGAGCATGTTCCAAACCATGTCCACGCCCCAACTCTCGGATGCACTCGGGAAGGACACCTGCAGTTTGGGTGTAGACCAAAAGACTATAAGCGAAAACTGGAGACAGAAGAAAATAAAGACAGAAAGAAACTTTGGAAAGTACTTGGTAAGGGAATGGAGTAAGGTCGTTGGTCTTCAGCGGTGGTATGTGGTTCTTCTTCTCGTTAACGATCTGTATGATGGTCATCACTCTCTTTCGCAGACGAGAGCTCAAACGATCTCTCCGCTCTGCAATTTACAGTTAAAACCAAACGACAAGCAAAAGGCAAAAGAAAAGAGAAGAGAAGAGAAGAGAAGAGAGAAGGGAATGCACTTTTAAAAAAAACTAACCTTGAGGATCGCCGGTCTCGGGCTCGTTGGTGAGTTGGAAGGTGAATATCCATTGCTCAAAGCATACTTTCTCCTCGTACTTGCGGAACCATATCTTTTTATAACGCTTCTCGAAGAAGGACATCACCACCTTTTTTTTTTTTGGATACAGAGAAGAAATGAAGGGATAAGTGAACGTTACCAGTGAAGGAAAGCAACGGACAAAGAGAGGTATGAGAAGAGAGAGAGTAGTAGTAGGGGGTTGGGGGGGGGGGGGGGGGGGGGGTAGTTACTTGAGCCTTCTTGTTCTCTCGTTGCTGTATGATCTTTTCAAACTGTTCTACCTGCTCTTCCAAGTGCTTATGGATTGCAATGTCATCACAGCGTACCTTTAGTTTTTGGGGTAAGTTGAGAAAAGCGTTTGTCAGATAGTGGCAGAGAGAGAGGAAAGAGAGAGAGAGAGAGAGAGAGAGAGAGAGAAGTGACGAGTAGAAGAGCAGAGAGAAGAGCATAGAGAGAGAGAGGGAGTGAGAGAGAGAGAGAGAGAGGAAACGTACATAGGCAAAGTCAAGCGGTTCAATGAGCTCTTCTCGAGGATGGACGAGACCAAAAGCTCGATGAAACATGACCGTGTGCAACAAACCTATCCATCAGCAGCAACGTGAGAAACCGATCGCAGCAAAAGCAAGGGAACAATCAAAAAAAAAATATACGCTACATCGTAAGACTTCCTTGAGCTCTCCTGGCTCAACTTCCTGGAACGCAGAACAAAAGGAGAAAGCAAAAAAGGCATTAGACGAGGATAATGATCAAAGAAAATCTCAACAAACAAGAAAAAAACGTAGTATGATTTTTACCAGCTCTTTCAAGGCAAACTGTTGAATGTTCATCCAGAGGATTTAGGTTTCTTCAACTCGTTTTTTTTCTTCTGTAAAACACCAAACCCCCACCCAAAAAAAAAAACTCCCAAAAAACAGAAGACAAAAAAAAAACTCTGCTTTCAATCTAAACCCCCAACAACACCAATGGTAAGTTTCTCTTTCTTCTTCTTTGCTCACTTCTTTCTTCATGGACATGAGATTCCTCGCCGGATTGTTGCGGACAAGACTTGGGAATTGTCGACATATATTTATAATGTCGACGTGGTAATGCGTTATGATTATTTGTAGACAAAATTATTCGATAATTATGCGATTCTTAGAAAAATTTGAAAAAATCTACAACAAAACGAAAAAGCAAAGCAAAGATGGGAAAGCACGCACAACTGGTGATGGGTCCAGCGGGAAGTGGGAAGGTTCGTGGCGCACGGGAGTGTTTTCTCTTTGTGTGTGTGTGTTTGTGTGTGTGTGTGTTTGGTGAAGTGTGAACTCAATTGCAATCTCCCTCTCTTGACATAACCCGCTTGACATACAGTCCACTTATTGCGATGTGATTCGGCAACATTGCGAGAACACGGGACGGTCCGTCCACATTGTCAACCTGGACCCCGCCGCTGAAGTATTTAACTATCCAGTTTCCTTAGGTTTGTTGTACCATTACAAACGTTCCTGTTTCTTATTTGACTTTTTTTGGTCTCTGTTCTTTTGTTTTTTTTTTGATTTTTCAACTTCGTTCTTCTTCTCGCACTTCTTCTTGTTTCTTCTTCTTCTTCTTTTTCCTTCTCTCCTCCTTCTTATTCCTTGTTTTTCTTCTCTTCTTCTCTTCTTCTTTCTCCTCTGCTCCTTCTTCCTCCTCCTCTTCTTCTGCTTTTTCTTCTTCTTCTTCTTTTCTTTTTCTCCTCCTCCTCCTCCTTCTCCTTCTTCGTGTTCTTCTTTTCTTCTAGTTCTTCTTCTAGTTCTTCTTCTTCTTCTTCTTCTTCTTCTTCTTCTTCTTCTTCTTCTTCTTCTTCTTCTTCTTCTTCTTCTTCTAGTATTCTTTTTTTTTGTTGTTGTTGTTCCGATCTTGCTTCTTCTTTTCTTTCTTCTTTCCTTCTTTCTTTTCTTTCTTTCTCTCTTTCTCTCTTTCTCTCTTTCTATCTTTGTTGTTTCTGCTTGTTCTCCTTCCCCTCACCTCTTGCTGCTTTTTTTTTTTATTTTTCAATGTCTTTTATTTCGTTTCGTTGTGTTGCTGATATCTAAACTCCCATCCTTGTAGATATACGAGACTTGATAACTATTGACGATGTGATGGAAGAAATGGACTTTGGGCCAAACGGAGGTTTGGTCTACTGTTTGGAGTACTTGGTGCAGAACATCGATTGGCTGGAAGAAGAGATTGGTGACTATGGAGATGACTATATCATCATCGATTGTCCTGGTCTGTCCTTTTCTCTCTTCTCTCTTCTCTCCACGTAGTGTCTTCTCTTCTCTCCTTCCATCTTTTCTCAACCATTTAACACCCCAACCACCATCAGGCCAAATTGAGTTATACACACATCACGGCGCGATGAAAGACGTTATCCACGAGCTTCAACGTTTAGGATACTCCATGTGCGCCGTCTACCTGGTCGACTCCAACTTTATGGTAGAGCCATCCAAGTTCTTCTCGGGTGTTCTGATGTGTCTTTCTGCGATGTATCAGTTGGAACTGCCTCATTTGAATGTGCTCACCAAAATGGATCTCTATCACGAACAGAACAAAGGCTCTCAATACAACGACGAACTTGCCAAGTAAGCTAACCTCTACTATCCATTACTGTATGGAAAAGGGGAGATGTACTAGCATTCTTTTTCTCACTTGTTTGTTCTTTTTTGTTTGTATTATCCTCTTTAACAACAGATTTGTTGACCCGGACATTCCCGCCTTGGTGGAAGAGCTGCACGAAGACACTGGTGATAAGTTTCGAACTCTAAACGAAGCGCTTGGTTCATTGGTAAAGTTCGTTTGTTCTTCTGTTCTTTTTTTTTTTTTTTCGCTATGAATATCAGTTGTTTTGTTGGTTTATTTTAAAGCTCTCTTACCTATTGAAACGTTTCTTTGTTTCGTCCCTTGCAACAGATTGACACTAATCCTATGGTGAGTTTTCTAACACTGGACATAACGGACGAAGACAGCGTTGCCAATCTGTTGGCGAATGTGGACATGGCTTTGCAGTACGGCGAGGATGTGGAACCCAAAGAGCTGAAGGAGGGAGAAGAAGAAGGGGAGTTGGACGAGTTTGGTGATCCATTTGCTGCTTCTGAATAACACCACCACACTTTGCATCTTTCTTCGCTTTTTTTAAAGTCGAAAACCAAAAAAAATTCTTTCGTCAACGGCGGGAGTCGAACTGGAGAGGCGAACACTACGGAGTTTAGAAAACCCAAAGAAAAATCCAGACCGCAGTAGCTCGCGAGAATGGAGGATCTGCTAGGAAACAGTTCAATACTGCGAGCTCATTGGTCCTTCAACTTTGCGGTAGCTCGCGCGAATTGCAATAGAGCAAATACTGCGCGCTACTGCAAAGTTCCAGAATGAACGAAATTATTATGGAACGGCACAAACAAAAAGGCTTTATTTTTTTTCTTTTTTCTTTTTCTTTTTTTTTCTTTCGTGTAACTCACTACAAACCAAACAAACTTAAACAATGGAAGACGAAGTGCAAGCTCTTGTTATTGACAACGGTTCCGGCATGTGCAAGGCTGGCTTTGCCGGCGATGATGCCCCCCGCGCTGTCTTCCCCTCCATTGTCGGCCGCCCCCGTCACACCGGTGTCATGGTCGGCATGGGACAGAAGGACTCCTACGTCGGTGATGAGGCTCAGTCCAAGCGTGGTATCTTGACCCTCAAGTACCCCATTGAGCACGGTATCGTCACCAACTGGGATGACATGGAGAAGATCTGGCATCACACCTTCTACAACGAGCTCCGCGTTGCCCCCGAGGAGCACCCCGTCTTGCTCACTGAGGCCCCCCTTAACCCCAAGGCTAACCGTGAGAAGATGACTCAGATCATGTTCGAGACCTTCAACACCCCCGCCATGTACGTTGCCATCCAGGCTGTGCTCTCCCTCTACGCCTCCGGCCGTACCACCGGTATTGTGATGGACTCTGGTGATGGTGTGACCCACACTGTGCCCATCTACGAGGGTTACGCCCTTCCCCACGCCATCCTCCGTTTGGACTTGGCTGGCCGTGACTTGACTGACTACCTCATGAAGATCCTGACTGAGCGTGGTTATTCCTTCACCACCACCGCCGAGCGTGAGATCGTGCGTGACATCAAGGAGAAGCTCTGCTACATCGCCCTCGACTTCGAGCAGGAGATGCAGACTGCCGCCTCTTCCTCCGCCCTCGAGAAGTCCTACGAGCTTCCCGACGGTCAGGTCATCACCATCGGTAACGAGCGCTTCAGGTGCCCTGAGGCCCTCTTCCAACCCAGCTTCTTGGGCATGGAGTCTGCTGGTATCCACGAGACCACCTACAACTCCATCATGAAGTGCGACGTTGATATCCGTAAGGACCTCTACGGAAACGTCGTCCTCTCCGGCGGTACCTCCATGTTCCCTGGTATCGCTGACAGGATGCAGAAGGAGTTGACCGCCCTCGCTCCCTCCACCATGAAGATCAAGATCATCGCTCCCCCCGAGCGTAAGTACTCCGTCTGGATTGGTGGCTCCATCTTGGCTTCCCTCTCCACCTTCCAGCAGATGTGGATCTCCAAGGAGGAGTACGATGAATCAGGCCCTAGCATTGTGCACCGCAAGTGCTTCTAAGTTTGTTGTAGTGTAACAGTGTGGTGTTTGCCACGATCACTTGCATTTATAATATAAAAAAACCATCGCAAAAGAATCCTCTCTGCTTCGTTTGTCTTTATCTCTCTCTCTCTCTCTCTCTCTCTCTCTCTCTCTCTCTCTCTCTCTCTCTCTCTCTCTCTCTCTCTCTCATTTTCCTTCCAGAAAGCGAGCGAAAATAAAAAAAGCCACTCCCCCCTTTGGAGGAAGAAGGCACAAGAGGAGGAGGAGAAGAAGCAGAAGAAGAACCAAAAAGAAAAAAAAAAAAGGGGATGACAACGTTGACGTCGGCGGGTGTTCCAGCCAACAACGCCGGGAGGTGCCCCCCCACCAACGTGCCCAACACAAAGAACCACCACCGCTGCAACGCTCCCATGTCTTCCACCACCACGCGGCTCCTCCCCCTCCTCCTCTTTCTTCTCTGCTGCCCATCTCTCCTCAGCAGTTTGGCCAAAGCGACAACCGCAGAAGCCTCTGAAGCATCCCTTCTGACCTCTCCACCTGTCCCCTCCACAACCACCCACCATTCTTCTTCTTCTTCTTCTTCTTCCACAGAGCTTCTTGATCGTTCTTCTTCTTCTTCCTCTCCTCAAGAGTACAGCATAGCGGGTTTGTTCAGCCTGACCTACCCCGATGGGCGAGTGGCCCAGTGGGGGGTGGACGCCAGGGATGCCGCTCTCCTGGCCCTTCAACACGTTGCCGAGGGAGACCTGTTGGGAGGGGGCGATGGCCTGAGCATGAGCCGCTTCCGGGACGAGGCCTGCAACCCGGTGGGCGCGGTCGATAAGGTTTCTGCTTTGTTGGACGGTCCTGGTTCGTTTTTGTTTTGTTTGTTTTTCGACTTTCTTCATTCTTCCTCCTTCTTTCTTCTTCGTTCTTCTTTCTTCTTCTTTCTTTGGCTTTCTTCTTCGTTCCTCGTTCTTCTTCTGTCTTCTTGTTCTTGTTCTTCTGTCTTCTTCTTCTTGTTCTTCTTCTTGTTCTTCTTGTTCTTCTTCTTGTTCTTGTTCTTGTTCTTGTTCTTCTTCTTCTTCTTCTTCTTCTTCTTCTTCTTCTTCTTCTTCTTCTTCTTCTTCTTCTTCTTCTTCTTCTTCTTCTTCTTCTTCTTCTTCTTCTTCTTCTTTCTTCTTCTTTCTTCTTTCTTCTTTCTTCTTTCTTCTTTCTTCTTTCTTCTTTCTTCTTTCTTTGGCTTTCTTCTTCTTCTTCTTGTTCTTCTTCTTCTTGTTCTTGTTCTTGTTCTTCTTCTCCTTCCTTCTTTCTTCTTTCTTCTTTCTTCTTTCTTCTTTCTTCTTTCGTGCTCTCATTCTTCTCTCGCTGTACTTATTCAAAAAAAAAAATCTCAATAAACAACAAAACAGAAGGAGAACAACTTCTAGCCATCGTCGGAGCGGATTGCAGCGGTGTGGTAACGGCCACCAACAACTTAACCTCCTCCCGTCAAATGCCCGTTCTAAGCTACGGCTCTGGCAGCCCGGAGCTCTCCTCCCCCTCCACCTACCCTTTCTTCCTCCGCACCATTCCCTCCGATGACCTCGGCACGAGCACTTTGGTGGCTGTGGCCGCTCACTTTGGAGTCAAGAGGTTGGCGGTCATTCACACGAGCGACCCGTTTGGAGCAGGTGGAGCCAAAGTTATACATGACTATGCCACGGTTCGTTTTTGATATGTGTTTTGTTTTGTTTGCGTTCTTCTCTCTCTCTCTCTCTCTCTCTCTCTCTCTCTCTCGGTCTCCCACCTTTGCTTCTTTGATACTTATAATACATTATCTCTATTACTATTGTAGAGAAAAGGCATTGCAGTGATGGCTTCAGAAAGCTTTGACAGAGGATCGCCACCAGCGGTTCATTCCAAACCCTTGCTTTTGTTTTGCTATTATTTTTGGTGAGATGCTGATCAGCTGTCTGAATTGTGTGTAGGTGGTCGTGGCTCGTATGCGAAAGCTCAACGAATCTGGCTGTAGCTTTATCCTCATTTCAGCTCCTGTGCCTGAGACAAAGTAGCTCCTTCTCTCCGTTTCTCTCCGCTTTCCTCTCTTCGCTTTGCGTCTTCTTGTCATTTTCTTCTCGTCTGCATTCTTATCTCTCTTCATCAATCATCGAAGGGCTGTGTTCGAGGCAGCAGCAGCTTTAAGGATGACTGGAGCGAACTACGCGTACCTCTCCACTGAGATCGTTGGCGAGGAGACCTTCTCCTCTCCCACCGCCATGGAAGCTGCGCTTGGCTACCTCGCCGTAATGCCCTCCATCTCCTCCTCTCCAACCACTCAAGCGAAACACGAACGCTTCTTGAAAGCCTTTAGAGACACCTTTCACCGCGAGGATGTGGATCAGTGGGCTCCTTTTGGATATGATACCATCATGACCATCGTCGAAGCCATCAAGCTCTGGAAGAAAGAGCACACCCACTCAACAACAATAACGACAGAGCGGAGAAGAAGAAAAGAATGGATGGAGACGCTGAGGCGAGTAAGCTTTGAGGGAGTGACCGGACCCGTTTCTTTTCTTCCAGGCACGAACGATCGCAACGGAATCGACTTTGATGTGTTCAACTTGCAACAACAACAGCCATCGGAGCATCCACCTCGTTTTGTTCGTGTTGGAGTGATGGATGGACGGGATGGATCGTTGAGAATGGAGGATGAGCGCGTGATATGGGGCGGTGGCTCTCGTCGGCCTCCTTCTCCTTCTTTCTGGTCTCCTCCGCTTCACCCTTCTCTTCTTTCTCTCGATGAGAGAAAGAAGAGAATGATATAAGGTTTCGCTTTCGTCTTTATTTTTATTTTTGTACAGTAAACCCTTCTTTTTTTTTTTTCAAGACAGAAGACAACGATCTCTGCCAAGCACCCCTTCCAAATCTACTTCCCCACCATGAAACACAAATCTATCATCCACATTCTGTTCTTCCTCTTCTCCTTCCTCTTCTTCCTTCTCTCCATCCGCTTTCCTCGCGTCCGCCAATTGCAACAGGTGAAGATCGCCAAAGGCTCCGATGAGCGGGCTGAACCCGCCCCACATCCAAATCCACCCTCGCAGGAAACACGCCTGGGCGGATTGTCTTTTAGGAGGACGTCTCCTGCCGTGCACTTTGGTGTTGACCCATTTCCTTTGGCCTACGTCCAGGACGCACAGCTGGTTGCACACCTGCTTGCCGCCGCCAAAGCATACGATCTTGTCTCCGATGGCCACAGCGCAGTGACAGCGACCCAAGGCATCCTTCTTTCTTCCTCCCCCTTGTCTCAGCATATTTCCTTCCGCTTGCTGTTGTTGTTCATCTTCCTCGATCTCAAGGCGAGACCAGGCCAGCATTTTTGGGTCCAACACAAACACGTCGTCAAAGTCGTGCCCATCTCTAAGCAAATCGTTGCCAACACCTCCTCCCACAAAGTACATCATCTCCCCAATCACGTGGCAACTATGCCCAAAGCGTGGCCCCGGCTTATCTTTCTTCCTCCATGCATCTTTCTCTTCATCCCCATCAACTTCTTCCGCTTCCTCTTCTTCGTCTTTGGTTGCTTCGATGGATAACCAACTCATGGAAGGAATGTCGAAGATAGCTAAACTTTGCAGAGAACGCGCCCTACCGATACCACCGTAAATGAAGAGCTGTTGTCCGTTGGGAGAGAGGGCGGCAGAGTGATAGCCCCTTGCTGCTGGTGGAGTGCCTTGGACCTTGCTCTCGTCCAGTCTTTGCCAATGCACAAAGAATGGGGGAGGAGGGAGGTCTTCTTCGTCTTCGTATTCCAGAACAAGCTCTGCTGTCCCGGTTTCGGCAGCGTCTGTTCGTAGTTTCTTCTTTTGCTTCTTCTTTTCTTTCTTTGGCTTTTTCTCTTTTTGCTTTTCCTTCTTCTTGTCCTTCTTGTTTTGCATCTTTTTGTCGTCTTCTTTCATTCTCTCTTTTGCTCCTTCGTCTAGTTTCTTTGCAGAAGCAGCAGTAGTGGCACAAGAACTCGAAGAAGAAGAGGAGGAGGACGGATGAATGGTGAGCAACCACAAGTCATTCAACTCCCCGCTATATCCGCCTTGCGTCATGCCTCCAAACAGCAGGAACCGACTCGGTCCTATCGCCGTCAACGTATGCCCATATCTATGTCCCGGTCTTTCCCCTGCTGTCAGTTCGTCCACAAGAGGAAGCCTTCTCCAGCACAACTTTGCTTCTCTCAACAACACGCCCACTTTTTCCTCTTCTTCTTCTTCTTCTACTTCATCTTCCTCCTCATCCTCTCGGTCCTTTCCTCCACCTTCTCCTCCTTCATTTCCTCTCCTCTTCTTCCTTCTCATCCTCGTTTGGAGGCAGTAGACCTCATCGTCGCATTGAAAGCCGCCAAAGAGGAAGAGAGCGTCCGCCATGGCGACCATGGCGTGCCCCTCTCTCGGCACCGGGTCCTCCCTCTTCCTGTCCTTGCTCCGCTCCGAGATGGAGCGAGCGGAGCAATAAATGAGGTCAAAGAGCCGACGTTCTTCCTCCCGCTCTTCAGAGGAGGAGGAAGAAGACTGAAGGGAGTGAAGGCGTTGCAGGCGGTGACGACGAAGAAGGTCCGACCAGAGGAGCGCCTTGTGCCAACGAACGTCGGTGAGTCGCGTCGTTTGTTGGTTGTCAAAGTATACTCGCTTCCAATCTCTGTGGTCCGATGAGGACCCATAGGATTCCTCTCTTTCTCTGTCGTCCTTTGTTGCGGAAGAAGAAGAAGAAGCAAGGGGAAAGTGAAGAGGCGAATGGGGGTCGCTGCCAGGCAGGCCGGCAACGTGGGCAAAGTCTCGGCGGACCAGGGCCTTCCAAACGAGCTCGTCCTGGCAGAGGCGGGACCACCGGCGCTCCGTCAGGGCCAGCTGAAGGACGGAGGTCGCCGGCAAAAAGCGGAGGATGTGCAGGAGGACCTCGTCGCTGGCCTTGGCGAAGGGGTTGCGCTCTCTGCGGCGTCGCGGCGCGGTAATGCTTTTTTCCATTCTTTATTGCTTCTGTTTGGTTGATCAGCGATTTTTTTCGAAATTTTATAAAAATTAAAAATAAGCCGACAATTTATTTAAATTTCGAATAAAATATCGACAAACAAGATAGTCGACACAAGGATGTCGACACATTTGTTGTATGGGATGTCGACACAAAATTTGTTGCATTTTAAAATTTTTCCAGGAAAAACTTTCAAAGAGGAAAAAAAACATGGAGAAGGAAGAAAAGACCAACAAACAACAGGAAGCAGAAGGACCGCCACCTTCACCACCATCACCGCAACAAGAAACTGCGCGCATGGAACAACCACAGAGCAACAGAGGCGAGAAGAGACCACGGGAAGCATTGGAGGCAGAGCTGTCTCTGGACCAGGAACAGCAGCCAAGCTCCAAAGACAAGGAAAAGGAGACGGACTCCTCTGCCTCTGCCTCTGCCTCTTCCGCCTCCTCCGGCACCACAGGAACCAAAAGACCCGGCTACGTGGTGCCCCCTCCCGAGCCAGGCTTCACCGTCCTCACCGACGTCAACCAGCAAAAAAAGCCCAAGCTGTTGGAGCGGATCAACCTGGCCAATTTCTTGGACTTGCAGCAGTGCCACTGCCTCAACCAGAGCGAGGAGCACCCGCTGCGCAACGCCCTGCTTTCTCAAGAGGAGGAGGAGTACCTGGAGAGCGACTGCGACCCGCAGCTCTTGCTCCACCTCAGGTTCAAGCGGCCGGTCAAGCTGCACCGCCTTGTCCTGGCACCGCTCGCCACCCACGCTGGTATGCCCTTTCTCCCTCTACTTTTTGTGTTGGTCAAATCCTGTTGTTGTTGTTCTTGTTCTTCTTGTTCTTGTTCTTCTTGTTCTTCTTGTTCTTCTTCTTGTTCTTCTTCTTCTTCTTGTTCTTCTTGTTCTTCTTCTTCATGTTCTTCTTGTTCTTCTTGTTCTTCTTCTTCTTCTGTCAGTTCCTTCTTCTTTTTGTTTTGATGCTGTTCTACGGCATCTTCTTGCTATTATTCTTGCTCTTCTTGTTCTTATGTTTCTTATCCTTCCTTTCTCTCGTTCTCTCCTCTCTCGTTCTCCTCTTCTTAACATAATATCTTTTCGAACGGCGAACAGCAACAGCGCCAAAGAACATAAAGTTGTTTGTGAACCAACAGAATCTAAACTTCCAAGACGTGGACGATTATCCTCCTGCTCTCCAACTCACCCTCACCGCCCAACACTTTGAAGAGGGCATACCTTTACAACCATTGCGGTAAAAACCTTTCTCTTGCCTCTTCTTCTTTTTCGCTTTTTAGCTCTTTTATTGCCTGCTAACAAACTTCAAAATAGCTTTCAAAAAGTGGAGTGGTTAAGCATATTTGTGGAAGATAACGACGGAGGAGCTGAAACAACGATTATCCAACACCTTGACTGCATTGGCGACGCCTTGGAAAGAATCGTGGTCGATCTTGAACATCAGCAACCACAACAAGTAAACGAAGAGACAGCCAAGTAAAGTAAAAACAACAACAGACAAAAAAGTATGCTTCTGTTTCTTATCGTTCCGTTTTTTTTCTATCTTTTTTCTTTCGCCTGTCTTATATATCTTTCTTTCAGACTTCTTTTTTTTAAAAACAATAGGTGTAAATATATTATTTTTCTATATTTCTACAACAAAATGGACAAAAGTAGCATTGAAACAAAAAGTAACGTGGGGCGCTAGAGAAGTAAGAGGCAGATGCAGTACAGCGTCGATAATAATAAAAGGGTCCGTTTTCATCCGAAGCAAAGAAGAACTTGCAGCAGCGAGGACACCTCCTCTCCCTTCCTTTCCAAAACCACTTTATCTCTTCTAACGGTACTTTCTTCCACCTTTTCTCCATTCCTCCTTCTCTCTCTTCATCTATTTCGTTGCTTTCTCGTTTCTGTTCCTCTTCTGCTTTGTTGTTGTTGCTAAACAGCAAAACAAGAAGAGAGAATTGAAGCAATGTTGGAACTGGAGGAGGCTGTTGCGCAGTTCTTCTTCTCTCCACTTCTTCGTCCTTTTTGTTTAGATTCGTTTTTGTCGGTTTATAAGAACAGCAACCAAAAACATCTCCTCTTCTTCCTCTCTGTGGATTGATAACAGCCGCTTTCATCAAACGAGCCTCCAACTCCGTCATCTTATCGCTGTCTTCCGCTTCCGCCTCTTCTTGTTCAGCAGAAACACAGAAAGAAGAACACCGATCACCCGGCAGGCAACGCAAAGAGGCGGTGGATTTGAGGTTCAATCGCCGGAGAGAGGAGATGCGACCGATTGCTGGTGGCAATTGTGTTAGGAGCGCGTTGTGACTCACGTCGAGTCGCGTTAAAGAACAAGAAGAAGAAGAAGAATGAAACGGAGGAGGAAAGCCGAGGTGAGAAGGAAGCTCGACCAAAGAACGACAGTGACGCAAGTCTAGTCGCACGAGAGAAGAAAGCCTCTCCAACGAAAGAGACGAAGGCAACCGCTTCAAACGTGCGTTGAAGCTTAGGTCCAACCGAACCAACGAAGAGAGCTTTGCGAGAGAAGACAATCCCGACGAAGAGGCAGAAGAAGAGGAGGGATACTGAAGACGGTTCTTGGAGAGATCTAAACGAGTTAACGAGGGGAGATGAGCGCCGTCGAAAACGAGCGGGGAGATCTGTTGGAGAAAGTTGTCCGAGAGGTTCAAGATGTAAAGCGGAGAAGAAGCAGAACAAAGTTGTTTGGCTGCTGCAATGTCTTCCTCCGTAATGATGGAAGAAGGACGAGAAGAAGAAGAAGAAGAAGAAGAAGAAGAAGAAGAAGAAGAAGAAGAAGAAGAAGAAGAAGAAGAACAAGAAGAAGAACAAGAAGAAGAACAAGAACAAGAACAAGAAGAAGAAGAAGAAGAAGAAGAAGAAGAAGAAGAAGAAGAAGAAGAAGATGAGTTTTGAGGAAATGAAACAAGGCGGTTGTTGTTCAACAGCAGAACGCTCAAGCGGAAGAGCAGGCAGAGTGGAAACCAGTCGATGCGGTTGTGGCTGAGGGCGAGGAACGTCAAGGAGGAGAGCTGGCAAAGCGAGGAGGGGACGTAAGTCAGCTGGTTGTGAATGAGGCTCAAGTGGCGAAGGTTGGTGAGCTGCAGCAAGGCTTCGGGAAAGTAGAGCAGCTGGTTGTGGCCGAGGTCGAGGCGGGTGAGAGAAGCAGAGAAAGAAGAAGCAGAGAAAGCAGAAGGAGGAAGAGAACGGAAGGCATTGTGACGAAGGTTTAACGTTTGGATGGGTCGAGAGGAAGGCGGAAGCCACTTGGCCGGAATGTTGGCGACCCAACCATCGAAACCGGGAGAAGGAGGAGAGGCCGCAGAAGAAAGGAAGTCATCGCAGAGGTTGAGACCAGAATAAGAAAGATGGCCTTTGCGCAGCGCCTTTTTGAAGCGTCGTTTTCTTTTGCGTCTCAAACCTTGCAGCTCCAAAGCAGCTTTCTTCTTCTCCATTGTTGTTGTTGCTTTTCTGTTTTTTTGTTTGATCTCATTTCATTATTATAATAATTTCAAAGAACCTATAGGAAATCATAGATATTATGATCTTTTCCTATTTTGGCCAAAACGATCTAAATTTAATGTCGACAACTGACCTGTATGGCTGCGGTTGGGGAAGAGCGGAGGATTGAAACGGAAGTTGGTGAGGCAAAAGGACAAGGGGTGAGGAAAGAAGACTGCATTCTCGTTTTTGTCAGTGTCAAGAGGCACTTTTTGTCAACTTCTTACTATGGAAGCAACATACGAAGAACATCGGAGAGCGAAATGACTCCAATGGCTTTGGTAACGTTCTGTTCATCCTCATCCTCTGCAACGATGTACACTCGATGCACGCGATGCTGATGCAACTTATTCACAACGGTCTCCAACGTGTCGCTCATCCTCACGCTGATGACCCGATGGCGACGCTGATCGATGAAAGATGTCACAGGATCGAAGAGTCGCGGCAAGAAACGAACATCAGACCAGACTCTTTTGATGTCTTTGGCTGACAAGTTACCAATCAGAGCTCCTGTATTTTGGTCGATGATTGCAACCGCACTTACTTCCTTTTGTTTTGTTGTTGTTGGTGAGCCGAATGGAGAGCGGACCAAGGAAAAGAAATAGGAAAACACACACCCCAGCTTTGAGTTGGCGAAAGCCTTCGATGGCAGGGTCGGTGCTCAAAACGGAGAGGACGTACTGCACGCAATCTCCCATATCTTCAACTTTGAGGTTTCTTCTCTCTGTGACATTGTTCGTTTAGCTAGATATGGCAACGAGAGAGGGTAAAATCATTGCAAACCTCCTAAAGCCTCCATGTGGCTGTGAATCCAACCGATCATTCCGCTTTGAGTAATCAGGTTGATGAGCTGATCATTTTCATCCACAATCGGCACTATATCGGAAGGATGAAGACGATGAAGAACGGGTTTGAAGAACGAGATAAGAAAGAAGAGAAGCAAGATGAACAAGAAAAATTGAACGAGTGAAACAATTATCCAGTTGCACGCTTTTAAATAAATGTACCTCGATGAGCACCTCGGGACAGTGCTTCCACAGCAGTGAGCAGGGAAGAGCCTTTCATGATTGGATGGAATGGGTTCTTCTTGGACAGCGGATAAGCTTTGTTTTTGTGGGTGGGTTTCATAAACAAAATATCAATAACACCAACTGAACAAACAAACAAGCCAATCAAACGTAAGAAGAAGAAGAAGAAAAAGAAGAACTAGAAGAAGATGAAGAAAGAAAGAAAGAAAGAAAGAAAGAAAGAAAGAAAGAAAGAAAGAAAGAAAGAAAGAAAGAAAGAAAGAAAGAAAGAAAGAAAGAAAGAAGGAAAGAAGGAAGGAAGGAAAGAAAG
Organism: Balamuthia mandrillaris; assembly: GCA_031835245.1. Lineage (NCBI taxonomy): Eukaryota > Discosea > Longamoebia > Balamuthiidae > Balamuthia > Balamuthia mandrillaris. The sequence goes on from JAVKOQ010000246.1 coordinate 53,183, forward strand.
AAAGAAAGAAAGAAGAAGTGGAAGAACAAGAACAAGAACAAGAACAAGAACAAGAACAAGAACAAGAACAAGAACAAGAACAAGAACAAGAACAAGAACAAGAACAAGAACAAGAACAAGAACAAGAACAAGAACAAGAACAAGAACAAGAAGAAGAAGAACAAAAACAAGCAGAAGAACAAACAAGAAACACAAAAACGAAAACAAATACAAACAAATCAATATCGACGAAACACATGAACAAAACAACCATCAAGCAATCAAACAAACAAGAATAACCGTCAAGCAAACAAGCATGCAAACGAAGACGATAGACACGAAAAAGGAACGGACGAAACACAAAGAACGAAAAGAGAAAGTTGCATTGTACTCATGATCTGCCTGACGGTGGCGCTCTTGACCTGCTCGATGTCGTCGATGCCGACCTGCTCCCCCTCCGTGAGGTGCTTCTGGTCGACCTTGTCCAGGAGGTGGGTGACCACGTCCACCATGTCCACGAAGCCAAAGTAGCGCCCTCCCTGGTTCATCACCGGCAGCGACCATATGTTGTTCTCCACCATTTTCTGTTTTTATTTTTTTTTGTTACATAAAATAAAATGAAAATGAAAAAATATGAAAAAAAAAATGAACAATTTAAAAAGGTGACCTTGAAGGCAGAAGGAAGGGGTTCGTTCTTGGTGGCGGTGAGGAGCTTGCTTTTGGCGGTGTGGACGTCCTCCACCTTGGTCCTGGCCAGCAGCAGCACAAAGGCATCGTCCACGCGGCTGGAAGGGGACCTTCTCCTCTTCTCATCCCTTTCGACGACCTCTTCCAACATTTTTTGAATGTTGTGGCCAGAAGTTTTTTGGGCCTGCACATCTGTTTCTTGAGGAGGAGGCTCTGTTTCTTCTCGTTGTCTTTTCATCTTTTTTTTTTTGTTTTTTTTTTTTCGTTTTCGTTTTTTTTTATCGTTATGGTTTTTGTTTTCTGTAAAATTTCATCCATGTTTCCGGAAGCAACACGCCAATTTCATTATGAAATTTCGATAAAGATCAAAGAAATGCTGATGTCATCCTTGATATCTTTGAATTACCATTGAGCCTTTGATTCTAGTTGATCCACCAGTAACGATCAAAAAAAATGCAGAAGAAGAAAGTGCTGATAACGAGACCTCTTCCCAGGAATCCTCTCAACAACCAACAGCTGGATGCCCTCTGCGCCAAGTTCGATGTACAACATATACTTCCTTCATGGAGTTCTTGTTCAGATGATCTTTTTTTTTTAAAAAAAAATAATAATATGATCAGGTCGAGTTGGGCTCCGATGAGCACTACATGGACAGACAGGAGCTGCTGAAACGCATCGCTGACGTGGAGGGCGTGCTTGTTCATGCCAAAGACAAGCCTGACCGCGAGCTTATGGACCACGCCCCTCGCCTTCGCGTCATCTCCAGTTTCGGCGCTGGCTACGATTCCGTTGACGTTGGTTACGCTACTGAGGTTGCCCCTTCCTTCTTTTTCTTTTTTTTCTTTCTCCCTTCTGCTTCTGCTTCTGCTTCTCCTTCTCCTTCTCCTTCTCCTTCTCCTTCTCCTTCTCCTTCTCCTTCTCCTTCTCCTTCTCCTTCTCCTTCTCCTTCTCCTTCTCCTTCTCCTTCTCCTTCTCCCTCTTCTCTTCTCTTCTCTTCTCTCTCTCTCTCTCTCTCTCTCTCTCTCTCCTCTCTTATCAACTCAACGGAACGCAACGCAACAGAAAGGAATACAAGTGTGCAACACGCCCGATCCGACCACCAACGCAACGGCCGACGTGGCCTTGGCCCTGCTGCTGCAGTCCTGCAGACGGCTGAGCCAAGCGGAGGCCTTTGTGCGCAGCGGCGAGTGGGAGAGGGCTGGCGGCACCGGGCTCACTGCATTTTGGGGGAGAGACCCTGAACATAAAACCCTTGGCATCATCGGGTCCGCATTCGACAAGGCTTGCTTTTGTTGCGGTTGTTGTTGCTCTTAGTATTGTTTCTTATTCTTGGTGAAAAAAGGTTAGGAAAGATTGGTCAGGCTTTGGCTCGGCGTGTTGCGCCACTTCGCATGAATGTACATTGTTCTCCTTCCGTTATCTACACGATGTTCTTGTTCTTGTTTTTCTTCTTCTTCTTCTACATTTTCCACTTCTCCTCTCCTTTTTTGAATTAACGTGCAACAAAGGTGTTATACTATAACAGGCACAGACTGTCTTCCGAATTGGAAGAAGAGCTTAACGCAAAGTACGTGTCTTCTTTGGAAGAATTGTTGCCTCAGTGCGACTTCATTTCCATCCACACTCCGCTTTCAGCGGAGACCAGACATTTGTTGGACAAACCTCAGTTTGAAGCCATGAAAGATGGTGTTTACATTATCAATACGTGTACGTCTTGTTCGCACATTCTTTCTCGTTTTCTTGCCTTCTTTCTCACTCTTTTCTTCCTTCACTTATCTTTTGAAATAACAAAAAAAAAAAAAGCGAGAGGAGCAGTAATAAATGAAAAGGTATTGGTGGAGTATCTTCAGAACAACAAAGTTGGTGGTGCTGGTCTGGATGTCTTCGAGGTATCCGCTTCACCTTGCTCTTTCTTGTTTGCATGACCAACGATTTACCGTTGTCCTTCCTCTATTACATGCAGAACGAACCAAAAGTATCTCCAGAGTTGTTGCAACATCCGTCTGTGACAGTGCTGCCCCACATCGGCACTGCCACGTTAGAAACCAGAAGTGACATGTTTGTACGTATTCTTCCGCTTTTTCCTTCTTCCTTCTTTTTTGTCTTATAATTTATTTTCTGGCTTAAAGCTCATGGCGCTGGCCAACTTGACGGCGGTACTGGAAGGACAACCACCCCTTTCTCCTGTGAACAAGGTTTGAATAAAAGTATGAGTTGCTCTCGTTCCTGTTCAGTATTTGTCCTTCCTTCTTCATCCAACGAGAGAGAGAGAGAGAGAGAGAGAGAGAGAGAGAGGGAGGGAGAGAGAGGGAGAGAGAGAACCTAAATTAATGAGGGGGAGATGTGGTTGTTTTGTACAGTTTTTAAAGTCATCGTATTGACTTCGGTAGGGCAGAAAGTTTCCTTATAGCTTGACAAAGAGAGAAAGAAAACGAGAGCAAGTCCGCCAAACTTGGAAGACCAGTTTGTAAAGCAAGAGATGTGCTTCCAACCATGCCGAACTGCCTGTCCTTCTTATTCGTTGCCACAAACTTTGATCTGTTTTGTGTTCGTTTATTCCGTTGCTTTTTTGTAAATACAAAGCGCATCACAGAATAAAGCAGCAAGGAAGATGAAAACAAACCAGAAAAGCGGCCATGAATGCCATAAAAACTATAGCGAGCCATTATAGTGAAGCGATCTACCGAAGAAGTAGCTCCCAAGTCTTGAATGATTGATCTTATCAAGTTGCTTTGTTTAAAGAATGAAAACAAAAATAAGAAACAAAGAAGAAGAACAGAGACGAGAATAGAGGAAGAGTGAAAAAAAAAACAAAACGGTGGTTACTTGGTTCGAAGCACAAGAAGAAGCTGCCTATCGATATTCTGCATAAGCTCCGAAAACACTAGTCTCGCATTACGTTCTCTCATCTGAGCGCGAATCAAACGCAGCTGCGCTTTATCCATTTGTTCGTCTTTGAGATGAAGAGAGACTCCGCTGTTGGCGGTCGTGTCCAAAGGACGAAAAGTCAGGATGACGGTGAAGAGCTCGTGAAAGTCTCCTGCTCCCATCCTCCGGCAGTACTTTTCGATTTTCTTCTTGTCTCGTTTGATCAGTGCTTGCCAAAGTTTACAATAGTCCAACCTTCAAGTTTGTTAGGTTTTGTTGAAGATAAAAGAGAATGAGAAGACAACAGAGAGCAGAGAGAGAGAGAGAGAGAGAGAAGAGAGGAAATAAAGAAGGCGACGTACAAACCTAAATTGATTGGTAAGTTCACGATAAAGTCCATGATCCAATAATACGACTTGAGGCTTGCCTTTCGGAAGTGGCAAAGTTATTGCGGATGGTGAAGACGATTCCTTGTTCGCATTTAAAGCAGGAAAAGAAAAAGAAGGAAGGGGGCGACCATCCATTCTCCGGATGAGAATGTTGCCTGGATGAGGATCACTGTGAATGAATCCATGTTCGTAGATTTGTTCGCAGAAGAGACAATGCAGAAGTCTTGCAACCTGGTAAAAAGCGTTTCGTTACCAAGTTTGATTCAAGAATTGCAAGGACAGCCACTGCAAGAGCAAAGAGAAACAAACATCTGTTTTATCAACGCCGAGTTGTTCAAGGCCTTTTAGATCAGTGACTTTGACGCCGTGCATGAATTCCATAGTCAACACTTTCTTTGTTGTCAATGGCTTGTGTTTACAGCAAAGTTAGATTTAAAAGGAGAGAGAAGAGAGAAGAGAGTGATACGTACCCAAAAGATACGTGGTACTGCGAGCTGACGTTCGTGAGAAAAATTTTTGGCTATTCGTTCTGCATTCTTGCCCTCGTTTGTAAAGTCTGGCCAAGTTCGGATTAACGTTATGGATGGGAAAAAAGGACTTAGGAATATAGATGAAGAAGGTACCTATTTCCATCGCCAAGTTTCTTCTGAATTCAGGTACTAGCCATCCGAACTGAAAGTCTGGAAACAGCTGTAGAAACACAATTACAACAAAGCCAACAGCAAGAGAGAGAGAGAGAGAGAGAGAGAGAGAGAGAGACTAACCCACGCAATCGTGCGGGCAGCAACGTCAATCGCAAGAAGATCGCCAGAAGTCAACCGCTCAAAGTCAGAGTACTGCACTTTGACAGCGACATCTTGACCATCATGCAATCTGGCCCTATGAACTTGAGCCAACGAGGCTGAAGCTATGGGTTTCCTCTCGAAAAAACTGTATAATTCATCCGGATGTCTGCCTAATTGCTCTTTAAATACTTCTACTATCTCTTCGAATGGCTTGTTCGGCGCCTTTTTTTTAAAAAAAAAAATTCCGTCAGAACAAGGACAACCAGAACAACAAGAACGACGACAACAAACAATGAAGCTGAAGGACAACAACGAGAAGGAAAGAAGAAAAAGACCTGGTCTTGAAGAACAGCAAGTGTTTGAGTGTATTCTCGAGGAAGAACATGATTCATGGAGGCAATGTGTTGTCCAGCTTTGATAAAGACGCCAGCGTGTTTACGACAGAGCTCTAACAACCTATTTGCTGTCCTTTGATGAACCTTTGCTTTCAAGTGAAGAGAGAATGACGAAAGGGAGGAGAAACAAAAGGAATGGCGAAACGATGAAGATAACATAAAGTATAACACGAAAAAAAGAATCAAAAAGAAATGAGAAACCGATTGTTAATTGAAGCAAGAAACAACGAAGAAGAAGAAGAAGAAGAAGAAGAAGAAGAAGAAGAAGAAGAAGAAGAAGAACAAGAAGAAGAACAACAAGAAGAACAACAAGAACAAGAACAACAAAAAGGGGAGAAGGAGAAGGAGAAGGAGAAGGAGAAGGAGAAGGAGAAGGAGAAGGAGAAGGAGAAGGAGAAGGAGAAGGAGAAGGAGAAGGAGAAGGAGAAAGAGAAGGAGAAGGAGAAGGAGAAGGAGAAGGAGAAGGAGAAGGAGAAGGAGAAGGAGAAGGAGAAGGAGAAGGAGAAGGAGAAGGAGAAGGAGAAGGAGAAGGAGAAGGAGAAGGACTACGACAAGAAAAAGTACCTCAGAACGAACGGCTGCGTACTCAGGGGTGCCATACTGATAGTTGCGCAGGGAGTGCTTGTAGTCCCACGACACCACGGCCATCACGTAGGTGGTTCGCAGGAAGCGACGCGCATGGAGGAGCTTCTCCGAGAAACACAGCTCTGCGAAGTGTGGATGATGCTCTTTCACTTTCTACAAATTTAAAAAATGATGAGTGCAGAAGAGAGAGAGAGAGAGAGAGAGAGAGAAGAAAAAACCTTGTCGACATAGTAGAGAGAGCCAGCGGTGCTCAACAGAGAGCCGGCCACAAGCCATCGCCTCGCCAGCGATCGGCCGGGAGAGCTTCTTCCGACCGCGGGGCTCCGCGTGGCAGTTGTGGCGGCTGCACGCAGAGGGTAGGACCGTGTGGCCATGCCACGACGCGCTAACATGGCAGCCATGGGGCTGGCCCTGAGTGAGCAGCCTGGGGATATAGCACTCGACCAAAGTGGTGGATCACTTTGCAGTTTTCTTCGTACTTTCATTTCATTTTTAGGGCCAAAATTTGTCGACATGTGATGTGGATTTTACTTTAATTGGTAATAGTCCACATGATCTGAGCAATTTGTGAAGGGTGATGTCACGATTTCTTAAAATGGTGATGTGACATGTCATCCAATGGGAGTGATTTACGTAGACAAATGATGATGTAACTATTTCCTTGTTTGGTGATGGGCCACGTCAGGCTAAAACACAAGAAAGAAGAAAGAAAGAAAAGAGAAGCGAACAGCGAGCGATTCGGAGCCAGCGGACAGACTCGTAGTGTCGCCAGCCTGTGTTTTTAAAAAGATGGTAGTGTTCTTCAAGCCCTTTGCCTTTTTTGCTCACTCACCAAAAAAAAAAATCACAGTTGCGGAGAAATACACGTTTGCGAAGGGAATATCTCTACCGGAAGAGCTTGGAAGGCAAAGAAAAAGAGGACTATGAGAAGAAACAAAGGCTACGACAGGCCCTTCAAGGCAAGGCCTCTCCTCTTTTTTTTTTTTTCTTCTTCTTCTTCTCTTTCCTTTTGTCTCTGGTCTCTTACTTCATTCTTTTTTGTCGTTGTTGTTGAGCAGAGGGCAAAGCGATTCCCAACGACTTGTTGAGAGAACAAGAGGCCCTTCGCGCCGAAATAGAAATGGACGACTCCAGAACTGAAAGTACGTTTTGTCTCTCTGTCACACATTCAACTTTTGCTCTTCGTTTACTGTTTTTGCTCTCTTCTCTTCTCTTCTCTTTCTGTAAAAGTTCCGCGTCAACTTATTGACGACGAGTACGCACGAGCCGCCGTTAGAGACCCAAAGATCTTCATCACTACCTCTCGTAACCCTTCTAGTCGCCTTGCACAATTCGCCAAAGTATGCTTTCTTCTATGAGTCTTTTTTTCTTTCTTCTGTCTCTCTGTCGTTCTGTCTCTCTCGCTTTCTTCTCTCTTCTCTCTTTGCTCTCGTTTCTCTCTACTCTCTCTCTCTCTCTCCTCTCTCCCTCTCTTCTTTGCTCTGCTTCTCTTATGTATCTACTTCGTTGCTTCTCTCAGGAGTTTTCTTTCCTCGTTTGTTTGACTAACCTGAAATAAAAAAAGGAAATGAGATTAGTTTTTCCGAATGCAACAAGAATGAACAGAGGAGGTTATGTGGTGAAGCAACTGGTTGAAGCTTGTCGCGCCAACGAAATCACAGACATGATCATTCTTCACGAACACAGAGGAGAGCCTGGTAATTTCTTTTCTGTGCTTTCTTTTTCCTCGTCTCTTCTCTCTCGCTCTCTCTCTCTCTCTCCCTTACTCTCCGTTCTGTTTCTTAATATGAAATAGTTTTTCCTCCTTCATTTTCTTATTAAAAACGAATGCATTAAAAAACTATAGATGGAATGATAGTATCACATTTGCCATATGGACCAACGGCCTATTTTGGCATTATCAACTGTGTGCTTCGCCATGACATTCAAGAGAAGACCACCATGTCCCAACAGAATCCTCATCTCATTTTCCACAAGTTTGACTCAAAACTTGGCGAACGGGTATATTTCAGCCCTCTTATTTTCTTTGTCGCTTCTTTCTGTCCTTCCTTTTTTATTCACTCAGACAGTTTTCTATCTTTTCCTTTTTTTTTTCTTTGTTTCCATACAGACTCAAACTATATTAAAGCATCTCTTCCCGGTGCCAAAAGAGGACAGCACAAGAACCATTAGCTTCGTGAACCAAAATGACTTTATCTCTTTCAGGTTACTCTTTCTTTTCTCTCGTTTTGTTTATGTTTATTCTCTCTCTCTCTCTCTCTCTCTTCTCTCTCTCTTTCTTTCTCTCTCTCTCTCTCTCTCTCTCTATTTTATTCTTTGTGCTGATACCTTGCTAGACATCATCTTTACAAGAAAGAAGGCCACAAGGAAGTCCAATTGAAGGAAATCGGCCCTCGCTTCGAGCTGAGGCTCTACCAAATAAAGCTGGGCACAGTGGACATGGTGGAAGCCGAGAACGAATGGGTCCTGCGGCCCTACCTTTCCAACAGCCGAAGCAAACAGCATCTTTCTCTCTCCACTTAAAAACCTCCCTTTCTTTTTCTCTTTATTTGACAGCATAAACAACAACAAAAGATGCCCACCATTAAACAAATCCTTTGAAGAAAGGAGGCTAGTCTCGAAGAACAACAGAGTCAAAGAGAAATTAAGTTGGAGGCACCATTGCCGAAGTTCTTCCTCCCTTCAGCACCGTTCTATCTCCCTTTCTTCCTCCCTTCGCCTCTTTTTCTCTCTCTCTCTTTCCTCAGCATAGCATAGCTGGCATTGTGCCCCCCACAGCTGTGCATGAGAAGTCATGAGCGGCGCACTGCTCACGAAGCACCCGAGAGAGTCGTAGGAGGAGGAACAGGAGAAGGAGGACTTTGCTGGCAGAGAGTGAGTATTGTGGTGGTCTGGACGAAACGTTGCCCTTTGTCAGAACTGTTTCTGCTATGGGAGAGAGAGAGAGAGAGAGAGAGAGAGAGAGAGAGAAATTCGCCGACGTCCGCTTTTCTTGCTATGATGTATTGTTTTCACGTTTGCAGGAGGAAGGACTCACCCTCCATGTCTAAGGCAGCCCTCTCAAACAAAAGGCAGTAAAACATGGGAGGGTGGGCCGTTTTAACGCAGACGCCGGTGGAAAAACAAAACAGCAAGTGTGAGAATCAAGTCGGCTGAGGAAGCTTGGGGGGATGTGAAGGAGGGGAAGGGGAAGAGATAGAAGAGAGGCTGATGTTCTTCTCACCTGCACCTTTCACTTCCAGCGCCACTAACCTCCAGCCGCTGGGGTACTCCGCCTATCCCTTGCGGCCCACCTCACAAAGCTTCCATCGCTGCTCTATCAGCTCCAACCATCGGTGTGCTTCCTCCAAATGCCGGTCTGCTGCCTCCAACCATCGGTGTGATTCCTCCACCCGTTGGTATGCTGCCTCTAATCGTCGCTGTGCAGCCTCCAACCGTTGGTCTGCGGCCTCCAACCATCGGTCTGCAGCCTCTAATCGGAGCCGTGCTGCCTCCATTCAGCTGAGAAAGATCTTCTCCTCTCTCCCAGTTGCCGGCCGGTTTCCCTCGGATGCTAACCTGTCCCCCGCGGTCCTGCTGAAGCGTTAGTTCCAAACGGGAGGGCCACAGAAGCCAAACAAACAGAAAGGCAGTTGACAAGGTCCAGCTGTTGAACAGAGGGGTGCCTCGTCAAAGACTCCAGGGGTGCCTGAAACCAAACAAAGACAAAAAAGTTTGATATAGGTTCAAAGCAGAGTTTGTCCTATTATATTCAACTTATAAACTCGGCTCCTATGAGCAACCACCCAACGGTCAGGACGATGAAGAAGACGAAGAGGAGGCGTTCCCCCTGGCTTTCCTGGAGTCATTCTCGGCGTTCTCGTCCGGTGAGGATGGGACCAAGGAGATGGCCAGTTTGCCTCGCACGCGACCTGCTCTGCTCTCTGCAAAGGCGTTGCTAGTCTCATCAAAGGGGTACACTTTGCCGACCACCGGTTTCACCAGGCCAAGCTCTATCAACTCTCTGTTTGTTTTTTTCTGTATGTTAGAAACAGTTTCCTGTTGTTCTTGAAAGAATAAAGCGTACGTTATCTTCTGTAGGTCAGAGCCGTTCTTCTTCGTGGTGACAATGTCGTACTTCAGGTATCCCATGGCCTGCCAAAACTTCTTGTTGACAATGCTGCCCACCGTTTTCAACACCTCCTTTGCCGAGTGCTCCTTGGCGTTGGAGGGGATGATCGTGGCAAAGTGCCCGCCGGAACGCAGCACGCCGTGGGCCTTGTGCCAGGAGTCCGGCTCGCCGACGGTGTCGTAGATGGCGTCCACCTCTTCGCCGGCCAGAACCTCCCCCCAATCCTCCGTGTTGTAGTCGATGACCTGGTCGGCACCCAGGGAGTGCACCCATTCGGCGTTCCTGCTGCTGCACGTCGCTATAACGTGAGCTCCTATGTGATGCTTGGCAATCTGGACGGCGATGGAGCCTGTGCCCCCGCTGCCTCCCAAGACCAAGAGCTTCTGATCCTTCTTCAGCTGGATGTGCTGCAGCAAGGCCTGGTAACCCGTCAGGCCGACGAGAGGGATGGTGGCCGCCTCCTCGTGGCTGAGGTTGTTTGGCTTGAACGCCAGGTAGCTCTCGGCGACGGCCGCGTACTCGGCGCAGGTCCCAAACAACAGGCCCAACACCGCATAGACCTCGTCGCCCAGTTTGAACTTGGTGCAGTCCTGGCCGACGGCGACGATCACACCGGACACGTCGGTGCCGACGACGTGAGGCGGCTTGATATTTTTTTGGTGTTGTTGTTGTTGTTGTTGTTTAGAAGGAAGAATGAAGCATGAACTTAAGCAAGCCAGAAAGATACAGATGGAGACAACAGGAACCGATGACAGGGAAGAAATGGTGCAATACATAAACGAACAAAAATGAAGCGTACGTTGGGACCGATGTATTTAAGCATGCCTTCCACCAACTTCCAGTCTACTGGGTTGACAGACGTGGCGTGAACGTGCAGGAGATACTGGTCGGGCTTGATCTTGGGCACCGGCCATTCCTCCTCCACCCTGATGTTCTCAGGCCCGCCAAAGGCGGTGAAGACGGCAGCCCTCATGGTTTTCGGCAGCTCCTCGCCCAACGTCACGCCATCTCTAGCAGGTCCTTCTTCCATTCCTGCTTCCCCGTTGTTTGTTTCTTTATTTGTTTGTTGTCTACCTTTATACAAAAAAGAGTTATATATAGGTGGGCTTGCTTCACCAAACTAAAAACAAAAGTATGAAACGAGAGAGAGAGAGAGAGAGAGAGAGAGAGAGAGAGAGAGAAGTCTATACCAGACGCAAACCGAATGAACCGTTGTTTTGATTATTTTGTTTTTGAAAAAAAAAACAATAGAGAGGAAGATAAGCTGTTTGAGTTGACTAGGTGTTATTACCCCCATCATTCTGTTTGCCCATAAAAAGGGATGTAGTGGCCACTCGTTTATTGCAAGATGCAACCAAGATCCGATTCTTTTCCTCCCTTTAGGACAGTGTGCGGCACGAGCTTTAATGAACAGAATTGAAATGAAGTGATCATAACTTCTTTGAACGATTCCTCAGTTTAGTCGGTCGGCGTGGTCCTTTGTGTTTGGCATTTAGTAACTCTGTGCGTGTCCCTGTGCATGTCTCTTGAAACATGTCGCAAAGAAACAGTAACGGATCCGACTTGTGTTGGCTTGCAAGCCATATCTCCATTTGAATCGTCTCACACAACGAAACTTTAAGAATCATCCGACTCATCGCGTTTTGGTCATTTCCATTCAAGAGCTCCTAGTCGGAAAACGGACCATGAAAGGTGCTTCATTTGACGTCCGTTTATTAGAGACTATACTAATTGTCATAATTCTGTTATTTGTGTTTGTTAGAACAAATGTGAGAGAGGAGAGAGAGGGTTGTTTGTTCAGGCTCGCAGCGGGGAAGAGGCAGGTTCGGCCTCTGTCTCATCGTCGCCCAAAGAGTAAGAGGAGGGCGTGTCCTCCTCTTGGAACACCAAAGCCAGCTTGCCGCGGACATGCCCCGCTTTGCTCTCCTCAAAGGCAGCTCTGACCTGTTCCATCGGATAGGACTTGCTGACCACCGGCCTCAACGCGCCGCTCTCCACAATTTCGCTTTGTTGTCAAACAAAGAAAAAGATAAAGAAGAACATTAGCTGTTGAAGACGAAAGCAGAAGAAGAGAGGATTAAAAATGAAGAACAAAGAAGAAAGAGCATACGCAAGTCGCTCAAGATCCTTGCCAGAAGGTCTGACCACGATCGGTTGGTAACGAAGGTATCCCATGGCCTGCCAGAACTTTTTCTTAGTAAAGTTTCCGGCTTCCTTCAACACAGTAGTAACACCCATCAAATGGTGTTTTTGCTGCTGCTTTTGTTGTTCTTGTTGTTGGCTGTTGTTGGTGTTGGAAAAGTTTAAGTTACTGGCAGCAGTAGGAACGACCGTCGCAAAAACGCCTCTGCTCTTCTTGAGGACGGTATGTGCTCGGTGCCAGGTGTTGGCCTCTCCAACAGTATCCAGGAGAATGTCGAAATTTTGTCCGCTGAGAACCTTGCTCCAGTCTTCGGTGGTGTAGTCGACCACGTGATCAGCGCCGAGGGAGCGCACAAAGTCCTCGTTATTGGAGCTACATGTGGCTGCGACGTAAGCTCCCATTTGTTTGCCCAGTTGAACGGCAGCAGAGCCTGAGAGAGAGAGAGAGAGAGAGAGAGAGAGAGAGAGAGAGAGCGAGCGAGAGCGAGAGCGAGAGAGATTCAAGATCAGATATGAGCTGATAATGGTGAGAGCGAATGAGTGAATGAATGCATACCAACTCCTCCGCTTCCGCCAAGCACCAAAAGCTTCTGCCCAGAGCTAAGACGAGCCTTTTGCAAGGCCTGATATGCAGTCAAACAAACAAGAGGCATGGTGGCGGCTGCCATGTGGGGTTGGTTGTGGGGTTTCTTGGAGATGTGGCTCTCGGGGATGGTAATGAAGTCGGAGAAGGCAGCAAAGTCGTGTCCTGTAGCCCCCCACACTTGGTCTCCTACCTTGAACTTGGTGCACCCGGGTCCTACCTTCACGACCACTCCTGATACATCGCTTCCTGGAATGTAAGGTGGCTAGACGTTGAAGAAAGAACGAGCAAGTTGTTTTGTCAGAAGAGAGAGAGAGAGAGAGAGAGAGAGAGAGAGAGAGAGTAAAGGAGCACGAGAGAAGGAAAAGAGAGCGGCAGAACGCAAAGCGATGCAGAGAAGCGACATGGAGAGAAAGAGAAAGGACATAAAGAGAGTAAAGGAGGGACGCACCGAGGGAGCAAACCAGCCAAGAAGGCCCATCACGAACTTCCAGTCCACAGGGTTGATGGAGGAGGCAAAGACGTGAACCAGCACTTCTCCTTTGGCAGGCTCGGGCACGGGTTGGTCGTCGATCAGCTCCAGCACGTCAGCAGGCTCACCAAAGCGCCTGAAGACAACGGCTCTCATTTCTTTGGGCGATTCGAACGGTGAAGTCGAAGAAGAAGAAGATGCTGTTGCAGAGGGGGAAGCCCTAGCTTCGTTTTGATCTTGTGGCGTCGTTGTGTCCACCTCTTCATCCCTAAAGTCACTTTCGTCCATTTTTTTGGTTTGTGTTTGTTGCGTTTGAAGTGAGTGGGGAAGGCGTTGCGTCGTGTTCGTGTTTGTTTCGAAAAGGAATGTGGAGAAGGAAAGAGAGATGAGAAGGAAGATTCAGCGAGAGAGAGCGAGAGAGAGAACAGCACAGAAAGAGAGAGTTTTTGTTTTAAGGGCATCGTCTCTGTAGTGTGGCTGGGGTTCCTCCGGGACACTTCATAGAAAAATACTTGTCTTGCACGTCAAGCACACAGCTTCATCGTCTCCTTCTCTTCTTTGGCCGTTTGTTCAGCTCGAGATCGCTTCCATCTGATTTCCGCTGGTATTTCCCAGCGGATGACAAAATCCGCTTTGCCGCCTGCCCCCTACGGTCAGGTCAACAAAACAAGGCTTGGGCTTTGGTCACCACCGCGCTGCACTATGAGAAAAGAGGTTATGGTTCCTCTTTTTCCCTCTCCTCCTTTACTTCCAGAAAAATGGAACAGAAGCACCCCAGTCATTCCCTCCGCTCAAAACGAAGCACTCTCTTTCGCGCATCACCAGCAACATAACGCCAAGGCACCAGCGAGCCAGGGAATGACTGCTGAAGAAAGAATAGATCACAATAGAGAGAGATGGTCCCCCCCCCTTGCGAGGAGCAACACAATCAGCAGGAGAGAGACGCAGAGGGAGAGAGAATAGTGTCTGTTTGTAGTAGAAACTTTTTTTACTTTGGTTCTACACTATTAAAGTAGCAGTGGGTGATAATAGTATAAGAGGAAAGGGTTGCAAAATAAAATATTTAGTAGCCCTGGCCAATCAAGTAGTCAGCGAGTCTCTCAACAACGTTGGCGCACTGGCCGGGTTGGATCTTGTCATCGTACAAGCCAACAAGAACGGCCTTGGTGGTCTTGACGCAAGTCACACCAGTGGCACCCTTTGTTTCAAAAGAAAGTGGAGAAGGGTGAGAAAAATATTGATTTTGGGAGTGTGAGACAGAGGTAGTAAAGAAGGAAAAAAATGAAACAAGTCGAGGCACAGTACCTTCTTGCCGTAGATGGAGCGGTCATCAGCGCGGATGGTCAGGTACTTTGTGCCAGCGACGGTAAGACCGTTGGTGCGGACAGAGTTGTTGTCACTGAAACCAGCGATGAGGGCCTTGACCTCAGCGGCGGAGGGCTGGAAGCCGGGGGAAACAGCCCACTGGCTTCCGTCAAGTCCAAAGATGGCACCCTTGGTGACGGCACCAGTTCCAACGAGGTTGGTATCGACGTATGTTTGCCAGGACATTGTGAGAGAAGGGGGGGAGTTAAAAAATGGGATTTAGTACAGGTTTTAGTCTTTAGACTTGTTTGGTGTGACTGTGCTGAAAAGAAAAAAAAGAAATAGAAAAGGACGCCAGAAAAAGAAGAAAAAATAAGCTGCAAGAAATAATAACGCACAAACCCCCGACCCACCCATAAGCTCAGGGTGCAGAGGAACAGCAGAATGAAAAAGAGACAAAGTCGACGAAAAACACCGCGAAAAGGTATGCGTGACGTAAGAAAACACAACCTGATTGGGCCACTTTTGCAACCTCCGAAACTCAGTTCGAATCGGCGTGCGCCACATCAGCAAAACAAAATTGCGTTACCAGGGATGGGCAGCCACGTCAGCCCATTGACCCCCACGCCTGAGGGTCGCCCATAGCGCTGACGGGGGGCATCACAGCAACGAGATAACCTCCCCTGACGGAGATAGGCGTGCGAAATTCCGCCGAAAACCGTTCTGTTTGAATTTTTAATAATTGTCGACTCGCCTTGTTGTCGGCACTTTCCCAGCCCTACCGCAAAAGAACAACGCGAAGAGAGAACAAAAAAAACAGACAGAGTAACGTTGGAACGTATAGCAGAGGCGACCAACTGTATAGAAGGGAGGGAGGGTGTTTTTTTTTTGGGGGGGAGGGGTGCGTGTGCTTTTTTATTTCTTCTTTGGGGGGAGAGTTTTTTTTTGTGTGCGTGTGGGGGGAGACACAACCCGCTGAAACTTCTTTTTCTTCTTCGTCACTTTTTTTTTTTCGATTTTTATTCCAAGAAGTTTTCTTTCTTTGTATTTTCCTCTATTTTATTTTTGATGTGTCGATTCTGACGCATCAGAGCTTTTTTTTTGTATCGATTTCTTGTAAAGGCGCAGGGCAGCTATTTATTTTTTTATTTTTAAAAAAACTTCTTCTTCTCTCTCTGCTATCTGATTCTTGGTTGCTTCCACTTGTGGCGACTGCTCAAAGATTGAGTAGTAAAAGAAGGTACATTTGCTCTCTTTTTTCCCCAAAGTCTTTTTTTTTCTCCCTTTTCCTTCTCTTTTCGTTATTTCCTTCTCTTCTCTTCTCTTCTCTTCTCTTCTCTTCTCTTCTCTTCTCTTCTCTTCTCTTCTCTTCTCTTCTCTTCTCTTCTCTTCTCTTCTCTTCTCTTTCTCTTCTCTTCTTTCTCTTCTCTTCTCTTCTCTTCTCTTCTCTTCTTTCTCTTCTCTTCTCTTCTCTTCTCTTCTCTTTCTCTTCTCTCTCTCTCTCTCTCTCTCTCTCTCTCTTTTCATCCCTTTCCTACTACTTACTAACAAAAAAAAAAGTAACCATCTGTGCTACGCTAACGAAAGAATGCGTATTGGGTTGTGATGCAAAGTGTAGACGAAGATTTGGTTTCTGCTGTTCACTCTCCCACTACCACTACTACTGCTATTCCTAAGATCACTATAACTACCACTCAACAACAAGAAGAAAATGAACGAGAGCCACAACAAACGCTAAGACCTACCGCCTCGACGACCGATGACCAAGCTTTAAATACCACAAATGAAACTGTAGTTTGTTGCTCCCTCTGTTTTCTCTTTCTGTTCTCCTTCTATTCTCCTCCACATGTTTTTCATTTTTTCCTCCACTTTGCTCCCCCTCCTCCTTTTATTTCTCCTCATTTCCACCGCCTATCTTTCACTTCTCCTTCTCCTCTTCTCCTCCACTTCTTCTCCACCCCTCCTCCACTTCTCCTTCTCGTCTCTTTCTCTTCTTCCCTCTATCTCTGCCATTTCGTCTGGGTCGCGCGCTTATTGGCATTTCTCTCTTTAATAGCATATCCACAATGAAAAAACAATAACACACAACGAACTTGGCCCAGCAGCCGCAGGTGGTGCGAGAAATAGCACCGTTGGGCAAACGGATGTCAAGAAGAAGGAGCAGACCATGAAGCAATATGCAGACTCTGTACGATTTGTCAGGAACCGAAGAACGAGGAGACAGCTGGTGCGGAGGAGGAGAAAGACAACAGGAGAGATTGGGGTTAAGTGGCCAAGGGACTGGAAGGAAGAGCTTTTGATGATTGACCAGTTTTTGGAAGAGGAAGAGAGAAAGGAGGGTATTACTGCTGTTAGTTTCCAGCAAGCTGTTCGCGAACGCCTGAGGTTACAACAAATAGAAGATGCGCGCAGGTTACAAGCCAGTATCACAGGTCCAGCCAACAGACTGCTTTTGCTATCTGACGAAGATGAAACCCTTTCTGAAGACCAGAGCGACAGAGAAGGAGAAGAACAACAACAACCCTATCACACTGACCCGACGGAAGATGTGGACGATGACACGATGGACGGACGCGGAGAGGGGAGGCATCAGCCGAACACGGAGACAGATGACGAGGAGGATAAGGAAGGAGAGAAGGGTGAAGACGGAGAAATCGCGCCCACAGCCCACGTCGCTGGTATTGAAGAGGAAAGAGGTTTCTTTCACTTATTCTTGTTGGAACACTTTTGGAAACTTTCGAAGTTCAACCACGCGCGGTTCAAGCGCATCGTTTATCGCCTTTATAAAACCGGCGTATGTTCTGTTTCTCATATTTGTTTCCTCAAGCCCGAATACTAACTTTTGTCCTCATTTTACATTTTCTTCCGCTTTTTATAAAGATATTCGACATGCCTTTCCACCACTTTGAGTACTTTGTGGAGAGCCACTTCAGTAAGTCTGCGGGAACTGCGAGCCATCCTCTTCATCACGCTCTCAAGTCCCTTGTAGAGGAGTTCAAAGACATTCTCAGCCTAGGAACAGAAGAAAACGACTACCAGGAAGAACCGGAGTGGCTTCTCTTGGAAGGCCTGAATGCCGCTCCTCCTTCCCAAAACGGCCAAGACTTTGCAAGAGAATCCCGTCCCAGCGCAACGGTAGCTCGTCGTCACCGCCGTCAATCTTCCTTCTCCTATCTTCATTCCCATCTTCATCCTGATGGCCATCGCCCTCATCAATCTGATTATATCCCGCTTTCTTCGATCGCCGCACAGGCCTACCGGCGTCAGTTTGGTGGCCACCGACGTCTCGCAACCCCCCAACAACAAAAGCAAGGAGGAGAGGGAAATATCAGGGGCGCTACTCATCGCCCTCAACCAGCTGCTGGTATTGCCCCGCCTACTCGAGCACTGGCAGCCACAGCTCATCCTGCTCCTCCTACTGTCGCTGTGACCACTGCCCCGTCGCCTTCTTCTGCCTCATCCCAGTTCAATCGATTATTGCATCTAAGCTTTGCTCGCTATCATGACGAATTCGAGGAGTATCCCGATAAGCTGGGCAAAGGTGGTTTTGGCAGCGTTTACAAAGCTAAGCGACAGCTAGACGGGGTGGTCTATGCCATCAAGAAGATCCACTTCAAGGTGTCCTACCGTTCCTCACGCAAATTGGAGAAGATCGTGCGAGAGGTTAGGGCGCTCGCTCGCTTGGATCATCCTAACGTTTGTAGATATTTCAACGCATGGATAGAGCCAATATCGGAGCGAGCTCTTATAGAACTGTCCGCCTCCGACATGTCGTTTGAAGGGGGAGAGGATGAGAAGAGCAGCGATGATTCCTCTACAAGCATCAGCGCTGCTGCTCGTCCACCTCGTCCTCATCACCAACGTCACAGAAGGAGACGCCGACGCCACAACACCCCCAAAAAGAAAATAGATAAAAATACTGGCAAGAAGCGAGAAGGCGAAGTGGAAGATGGTAAAGACTTAGACCACGATTACGATGCTGAGGGAAACGGCGACCATAAAAAAGCAGCAGCGGCAGTTCTTCCTGATATGAGCGAGGCCGATCCTAGCAGAGAGGGGGTTGACGAGGAAGAAGGCTCGTATGCAGACGTGGAGGATGAACTTGGTGCAGACTTGTACCACTTTGAAGGCTTTGGGGATGAAGAAGAAGTGAATGCGAGGGCAACTACCACGGAGAGTCTACCGATGGAAGATCAAGAGTCCGCCGACTACGTCTATTACTCCACCGATGACTACGACTATGACGACGACTACGAATATAACAGTGACGATGATTACGATTTTCGGTTTGGTTACAGCGACGATGACGACGACCAAGACGTATTTTCTAGCTCTTCCTCCTCCGGCGGAAAAAGAGGAAGAAGGGGACGGGGAGGAATGTTCTTTTCACCCACCACAAATGGAATCCGAGTGCCACCACCGAGACCCAGTTATCCTCACCGTTATCATCATCCACAACCCGAGTTTCGAGGAGGAATGGGCTTTTGGCCCTTGCACAATCGGTTTGACGATATGTCCATCGATGGCCTCACTGAAGTGCCCTCCGAGCTATTGATTAGCTCTACCACGACTAGCGATGGAGAAGATTGGCCCATGTCCTCTCCTAGTTCCTCCACCTCTCATTCGGTGGCCTCCTCTCCTGTCGATGCTCCTTCCAGTCTACGCTCCTCCTGGGATAATGTTTTCTCTCAACAACATGTGTCTGCTTCTGCCTCTCGCTCGCGTTCTGGTTCTGTGACCGATGTCTCTGCTGTTGTTGCAGCGGCGGCAGCAGAAGTTCAAGCACGCACAGGAAGAACGCCGCGTCGGCAAGACGGTCGTCCCCGATCCTCCTCTCATTCACTTTCCCCTCCAAATCGATCGCGATCCTCTTCTTCTACAGCTCCTAAATCGGACATCCCCGCCTCTACTGTAGCAAAGGGTGATGGAGAGCCTCTCGTTTCTTCGAACATCATCTCTCCACCGCAACGTGCCGCTTCTCTGTCCGAATTGCCCTTGTTGTCCGCTGCTACTGGCC
>JAVKOQ010000247.1:0-57500 GCA_031835245.1 Balamuthia mandrillaris
GGGCGACTCTTCCTCCGCCACCTGCTTCCCCCCTAGGTGATCGCTCTTCCTCTTTCTGCTGCTTTCTTCCATCTTTTTTTTTAAAAGGAAAATTACAACAGTTCTTCATGTCGACACAAATTTGTTGGAATGCTGAAGACGACATGAATGAAAACTTTACGTGACGACACGAACTTTCATGGAAGTCAGGGCTGACACAGAGAGAAACACGTGGAGGACGAGGGACGAGAGAGCACTGGTAACCCTTTCTGTTGTGGCGAGGCCAACGTGGAACCGCCGCCACCACGCACCGACTACCACCAAAAAAAAAAATGATCAAAGTTTACAAAAGAACAAAAAGGGAAGGGTCCTCTTTTTTTTTTGTACCCTGTTCAAAAAGGGAAGAAACAAAAACAAAAAAGGAGGGATGGTCCTCCTCCTCCCCTTTTTAAAAAAAACAATAATAAGAAGAAAAAAAAAGAGGTAATGCAGCGGTGGACGGGTCCATCGCCTCACTTGCCTTTACCAGCCTTAAGACCCCCCATCAACTCCAAGAACTGCGGACCAACGAGCTCATCCACCAGCCCCACCTCCTTGCCGATCCTCACCCACTCTTCCATGGAGATCCTGCCGTCCTTGTCCTTGTCCAGCCTCTTGACGAGGTCCGCCGCGCGCTTGATGGAGCTGCGCTCGTCCAGCCCTCGGTCGGTCATGCTGATCTTGAGGGTCTCCAGCACGTTGTTGATCTCGCTGGCCTCCAGCTCTCCGCTGTCGTCCACGTCGAAGGCCCTGAACATGTGCTCCAGCTTCTGCTCGGTGGAGCCTTTGCTGTAGATGGCCAGCCAGAGGATCATTTCGTTGAAGGAGACGGCGCCGTTACCGTCGCTGTCGATGGAGTCGAAGATCTGGTTGAGGTCGATGCCGTGGTCCTCGTCCTCGCCGGGGAGGTTGGTGCCGGCCATCGTTTCAAAGACCTGGCGAAACTCCTCCTTGGTGAGCTCGTCGGGGGACCTGCGGGCCTGCTGCTGTGGCGTGCGTTCCTTGACCACCTGCTGGAAGAGGCTGTGGATGGCCTTGATCTCTTTGCTGTTGAAGGGGGTCTGGTGGACCAGCTTCTTTTGCTCTTTCGTCAGCTTGGTGCCCATTTCGTCTTTTTATTTTTTTTTTTGGATTATTTTTCTTTCTTTTTCACTCTTTTTTTTTCGATCGCCAAAAGAAAAATATTTGCCGGTACGTTTTCAGTTATTGGGAATGTTGGCAACGATAGAGGTTTCCCATGTGTCCACAATGCAGTTCCAGTAGAGCGGTACGGGAGGACATGCCG
This sequence comes from Balamuthia mandrillaris, assembly GCA_031835245.1. NCBI lineage: Eukaryota > Discosea > Longamoebia > Balamuthiidae > Balamuthia > Balamuthia mandrillaris. The sequence goes on from JAVKOQ010000247.1 coordinate 1,304, forward strand.
TTTTGCAGGGAGAAAACAGAATTTTTCCGTATTTGTGACGACACGCGAAATCTTGCTGAAAACTTCCTACCAATCATTTCCGCTCCTGGTTAAAAGTCGTTTGACCAAAAGAAAAAGAAAAACAAAAAAAAACTAGCAACAGCAGCAAGCTGGACAAGTGTGGCCCTTCCTTCTTCGGCGGAAATTTCACTACCCGCAAAAAAAAAAAAAAGGGGGAAAACGAAGGGGAAGGAAGGGAAGCGTGGTGGTGATTAGTTATTTTGCCGGCACGCAAAAGATGAAAGGAGTAACCTTTTTCTTGTTGGGATTGTTTGTGTGCTGCGCCTACGCTCAGATCCCCACAGGTTGGGTTAGAGTGAGCGCTCCGGGTTCAACTGCAGGTGATGTTGATGGTCTTATCCCCTCAGGCGACGAAGGAAACAGCGAAGTTCTTTCCATGGCAAATTTTGACGGTTACGTTTGGATGGGAACCCGCAGACACTCATACTACTTAAATGGGGACGTCGACCGCGTTCCTCGGATTTATCGGTATGACGTGGAGGGCGGAAGCCCCATCGAAGAGTTTTATAGGGGAAACGGCACGGAGGACCCCGTCTTTGGACTTGTGGGAGAGGATGACGGCTATACCGTTATGTTACCGTGGAACGGCAATCTCTATTTTGGGTCCAACAATGGAGAAGCAGGCAACGGCGCCAGCGTGTCTGCAATTGCCAGTGGGGCGGATGTAAGTACATATCCTTCAGAAATTGGTGACCATATCCTAAAAATTGTTTTTTTTTAAAAAAAAAATTGCAGCTTGGTGAGGTGGAACGGTTTTGGACTCGACCTGAGGCCCAAAGCATTGATGCCATGGTGGTGCACCACAGCGCAGGAGTGCCCAAGTTGTTCTGGGCTGCTACTGACACGGACAACATCCCCGGCATCTGGTATAGCGAGGATCCTCTCGGTCCCAAGAGGACTGCCTACCTCATTAAGAGACCGGACTTCCTCTTTAACTTCAAAGGGCGAGTCACAGAAATGATCTCCTTCAACGGTTTCCTCTACATCTTCTACACCCCTTTGGAGAGTTTCGGCTTCTGGCTTGCAAAGGCCAAGGAGGTCTCGGAATTTCAATGGACCTGGGAGCTCGTTGTTGGGGACCACTCAGCGTCCAAGTACTTTGCTGGCATGGGACGCATCGCTAACGCCAAGGTCAAGGCACTCAAGCTGGCCAACTCCAACAAAGTGATCGTTGCCACCAGCTCTGACGCGTGGGATCGCTCCTTTAACGGTATCCCCTCCCTCCCGGAACACTTCCGGCCTGCCCAGATTTACAACTTTGACGTGAATGACCTGTGGATCCCTGTCATTACCCGCCTCAGTCCGCCCAACCCGGCCAGGAACAGGGCAACCACCTTCTGGCCTACCTTCCGTGCTGGTATGTTAGTTAGTTGTGTTGTTGAAGTGGACTCGATAACTAAAGAAAAAAAACAAAAACAAACACGGTGACAGGAAACTATGGAAGTGGATTCAACAACATCTTTAACATCGGAATGACGGGTTTGGGCCAGATGAACGGTCGCGTCTTTGTCAGCACTTTAGATTTGCCCTCTCTCCTGAATTCAGGGACCGACTCCACTTTGATAGCCGCTTTGCAGTCTGCGGACCCGGGCCTTTTTTCCAACTTGGACATGCTGATGCCACCAATGTTTGATGCCAACTCGGACCTTACTGGAGAGCTCCCTCCTGGCATCGACAACGACTCTGACCTGCAGGGCGTGCTTCTGCCAGGAGAAGACACCCTTGCCGACCTTGATCAGCTGCCGGACAACACCAACAGTCCTTTCAATCCTGCTGGCTTCGACTTGTTTGTCTCGGATGATGGCCTTACGTGGCTTCCGCTCAGCGTGAATGGCTTTGATGATGGCAACAACTTTATGGCAGGCAGCATGGTTAGCGTGAGCGAAGAAGATGATTTCTACTTGGGCACCGGCAACCCCCCCAAGGGAGCTCAGCTGTGGAGGCTCGAGTGGCCGTAAACATCATCGTTGATGCCAAAAAAAAAAAAAAAAACTCCTTTCTTCTGCGCTGAAAATAAACACTGCGAGTCTTCCTCTCTTATTTGGAATTCAACATTGCCTAGGAAGTCGCGCGAAGCGAGTTACTTGTTGGAGGCAGAAAGAGTAGGCAATCCCTCTTCGGCCAAGCGAGAGAGAAAAGGCAAGACCTCCTCCGAATCCGAGAAGTAGAGGGTAGCAGGAGCAGTTTTCTTTCCAACCAAACACGTAACGACGTGCATTTCCTCTTCTTCTCCGTGCCCGTTCTCATCTTGATTATAGTGTTTCTCGCCACCGCCTAGCAAGCCACGAGCTTGAGCGTCGTTCATACTTTTGCTGCGATGTTGAAGGCTGGGATGGAATTGTGGAGTTTGTTGTTGCTGTTGCAATGGTGGACGTGATGGTTGCGATCCCTTCCTCTCGCCGTCCACTCCATCGCCATGTTGTATGGCGTCAAGGAGAGAAGGGTCAGAAGAGTTAGATTTAGCATGGCTCAACATGGATTGAGAGTAATACTGAGAGCCTGGAGAAGCAGCAGCAGCAGAAATAGCAGAAGCAGCAGGGGAGGAAGCAGTAGATGCAGATGCAGCAATGATGTCCAACGCAGTGGTGAGTGGTGGAGATCCTCGAGGACTGGTGAGAGCAGAGGTCAACCTGCTTCTCCTTCCATAGGTCTCACGGAGGGTTGATATCTCGGTCGGCACGACGAGACTATCGCCCACATACAGCACAAAGTTGGGCATTTTGAGGTTATTGAGAAGATGTTGCTGGAGCAAAGTCTTGATCATTCGGGTGGCGTTCACATCGTTGGGCCGAATCTCCACAGTTTTGTTGATATTCAGGACTTCGATGGGCCAGCGCCCAAAGTTGGAATTCAGATGGAGCATAAGATCGCTGGCCTGGCTGGCGCCATGCTGTGTTTCAGTCAGCCTATTGGGATCCATGAAAGAAAGCTAAGAATAAACTTGGAGAGAAGGAAAAGGGAAGAGCGAAGATACCCTAAATTACTGACTCTCATTCTGTTGGAAAAAGAGGAAACAAATAGACAGTAAGAAGGTGTATTAAACGAGGAAAATATAAAGTAGAGTCATACCTGTAATGCCAAGTGAACGTTACTTGCTTCTCTTCAAAACTGCTGCCAGGCGTGCGATCAGTATAATGCTTCAAGACAGGTCGAATGGCGTCTTTCCACTTCGTAGAAAGATTGGTAATTAGCCTTCTCCACTTAGGGCAGTTGGGCGGCCGATAAAAGTAGCCGTGCTCGGCGCCAAGTCCCAGTCCAGGCAAGGAATGAAACCAATTGGCCATTGTTTGCTTGTCTCTACCACTTACAATAATTACAGTATTTCCAGCGTCCATCAATTGTTGGAGTAGTTTCAAAAGCTGGTCAACAAGCAAAGCAAGAGGGCGAGTGAGAACCGGAAATATTAGTTTAAATGTGGCAAAAATGCAAAAGCATACATGCGGGGAAGGCGCACAAAGAGCAGGAATAGGATCGAAAGGCAATAACGTGCCATCATAGGCCAACACAATAAGACGAGGGCTTGCCAAATGAGTTTTGTAAGATTGTAACACTTTTTCTATTCCTTCTTTCTTGCATGCCAAGCTTTCATTTCGTGCTTTGGTTTCTTTTGTTGCCTTCTTTAAAGCGTTAATAAAGTCTGTTGGTGAAGAGTTAGATTATCTAACTTGATTAAACACAAAAAAAAAAAAAAAAAAGACAAACTTTCTCCCCAAGAAGCGGCAGTATGGGTAGTAACATGTCTAAACAGAAGTTCGCGTTTGAGGACACCAAGCTCTTCGGGCGTTGTTATTGCTTTGTAGATGGCCCCAGCAATGTCTTTGATCTTCCATGGATTTATCCTTATGGAGGCGCTCAGCGATTGTGCAGCCTTTAAATGTTACAATAATGTGATAAAGGGTTAGAAACTCTCCTCGTTTACCCTTTTCGTCCTCGCTTTGCATGAAGCAGAACAGCAACAAGAGAGAACAAAGAAGGAAATAAGAAGAGAACAACTAAAACTTACACCAGCAAATTCACTTAATATGAGAGCCCCATGGCCATCAATTTGACACGCAATATATTCCTGAGCCTATTTCAACAGAGTTCAGCAACAAAGAACGAGAGAGAGAGAGAGAGAGAGAGAGAGAGAGAGAGAGAGAACGAAATCTCACCACCAAGTTCATTCCATCTCGAATGGAGGTGATGACACAAGCATCGGATATCGCATACAAAGCGGTTAGCTCATCAAATGTAACGCTATGATAGAGGTATTGAATGGGATGAAAGCCCACTGTTCCATATTCGCTGTTGATCTTGCCCACTAACATATCCACTTCTCTTTTGAGTTGTCTGTACTCCTCCACATTTTCTCGCGATGGAACTGCCACTTGTATCAACACCACCTTTGTGCGCAACAGAAATAAGCAAGAAGTTGCAAGCTTTCAGGAAAGTGATAAAAGGTTCAAACCTTTCCTTGCCATTCAGGGTATTTCTGAAGGAAAAGCTCAAAGCCTCTCAGCTTCAATGGAATGCCTTTTATATAATCTAGTCGATCGACTCCAATCAAAACTTTCTTGCCTTTGTATTTTTCCCTTAACTCTGCTATTCTTTCTCTGTTTGGAGTGAGAACACAATCGAATAAAGAGGGGAAGGGAAAGAAAGGGAGGGATTTGTTGTTTTTAAATACACACTTGACTTTGTCTGTCTTTAAATTGTTAAGGAACTTGTCTGGTTCAATGCCTACGGGAAACACTCCTACAGGAATGACCCTATTATCCAACAATACAGTCGACGCCGACGTCTCGCAGCCCAAAACAAATATGCACGCTTGTTGGAAGTGTCTAGCATAGTCAAACCTGTTATGGCAATGAGTAAGAATATATTCATGAAAGAAAGGAGGAGGGAGGAAGAGCATTTGAGGACACGTACGTATGAAAACCAACCAAGTCCGAGTTCAGCACTCCTAACAACAATTCCTTTCGTTTGGGCAACTCTTTGTACAATTCAGAGGAAGGAAAAGGCACGTGCAAAAAGAAACCGATTTGTGCTGAAGGAAATTGCTCTCTCAGCATCTTGGGCATCAACATGAGGTGATAGTCATGCACCCATATGAGATCGTCCGCCCTGCATACCTAATACCCCACATAATGAGCGCCAACTAAAGGCGAAAGACAAAATAGAGAGCGAGAGAAGAGAGAGCGAGAGAGCAGAGAAGAGAGAAGAGAGAAGAGAGAAGAGAAGAGAGAGAGAAGAGAGAGAAGAGAAAGAAGAGAAGAGAAAGAACAAGGGTAGCAGAGAAGAGAGAGAAGGCTACTTTGGCTACTGAGTCGGCGAACTTATGGTTGGCGGTCTCATAGGCACTGTAAAGGTCCTCGCTGTAGTGCATGGACTTGTAGTGGAACAGAGGCCACAACACATCTGGCGAAAGAAGAAGAGGTCAGCGAGAGGAGAGTAGAGAGAGAATAAGAGAGCAAGAGAGCGCGTTAACCATTGCAAAAGCCATTGTAGTATTTGTCCATGATGTCAGCAGGAAGCCAAACGGGCATGCACGAGTGCTTTTCTAGCAGCTCTTTCTCGATCTAAGTTCATCAGCGAAAAAGGATTTAGTGAGCCAAGGTAATGCCCCCATTCATTCATAGAGCAAAAGGAAATCACACACCTCACGGCGCTCTTCCTCGTTGTCGATGTGAATGCCAGGCCACCCAATCCAAATGAAGCGAGAGTAAGAGAGGCCAGAGAGAGCGGCAACCAGCCCGCCAGAGCTGCGCGCAAAGCTCCAGCTCTCCGTCTTGGGGTCTTTCTTGCAGGTCAGCGGCAAGCGGTTGCTCACTATCAACAAGCGTTTTTCCTGCTCTGCTGGTTCCATCGTGACTCGCTGCTGTACACGTAAGTTGGGGGAGTCCACTTCCTCGCTGGGCGGTGCTTGCTGGAGAGGGGAAAGGTTTAGTGAGAACGGCCAGCAGCAAAGGAGACTCAAGCAGCGAGAGCCGCACTACACCTTTTTTTTTTCCGTTCGGTAATGTCATTATTTCACCAATTTGTCCTTTTTAGGAAGGCGTTTAATGGAAATTCACATTTCTCTTTCTCGAATTTCGTCCAATTTCACTATTGGACGCTGCAGCGATTTTTGTGGTCGATTATCCCGATGGAGTATCGATAAAATGGAAATTTGGGTTTCCCGCCAAAAGGAATCCGCACTGGTCGCTCTTTGAGAGAGAGAAGTTTTTTTTTTTGTTTGAGAAAGGAGGGGCAGGGCAGTCTTACCGTGCGTTCCTCCTTTTTTTTTTTTGTTTCTGATCATGCAAAGTTCTCTCAGGTAAGTCGTTTGGTCCTCCTCCCTTTTGTTTTTGCTCAGACATTTGGTCTTTTTGCAGGTCGTTCTTTGTGGACAAGAAAAGTGCTGGCCAAAGCGGCGGCGGCGGCAGTAATAACAATAACAACAGTCGGAAGCGGAAGAGCCCTGAAATACAAGAGAAAAGCGACCTATCCGAGAAGGAGGAGACCAGCCACATAGACGCAGGTATGATCTAAATCTATAGATATTACTTTCGCGCTCCTCCGCTCTCCATCTCTCTTCCTACTTCTCTCTCTCCTCTCTCTCTCTCACTCGCTTATTGTGGAATCAACTAGAACACGAGAAAGCAAAACCAAAGGAGCAGAAAACGTTCAAACGGCTGAGACGGTTGCAGAAAGAGGAAGAAGATAAAAGCGAGTCACGCCCTTCCAACGCCTTTGCTGCACTAATGAAAGGCTCAAAGCAAGAAGGTACCTTTTCTATCTCGGCGACGCCCTTTCGTTTCTCTAAGACCTTAACGCTTTTGCCAAACAAACCAAAACAACAGCGAAAGAGAAGCAAGTTGAGCGCGACGAAGAGGCAGAAGCAAAAAAAAAAAAGAAGAAGAAGAAGAAGTCAACACTTTGCATGCAGAAAGCAAGACAGATAAAGGAGACAAAGATTGGGAAGAAGAGGAAGAGGAAGAAGAGACGGAAGTTGTGACAGAACAAGGAGAGAAAAAGACGGTGCAAAGCTCCGTCCTTTCAGCTGCCAAGATGGCCAACACCTCGTCCTATGATCCCGTCAAAGACGCAACATGGAAGCCAGGCCAACCGTTTGTTATTCTCTCTCTCTCCCTCTCTCCCTCTCCCTCTCTCTCTCTCTCTCTCTCTCCCTCTCCCCCCTCATGCTCAATCAATACCCTTTCCTTAATATGAATTGAGTGCAGAGTACCATACATGTTTGTTGCAAAGACATTTGAGAAGATCGAAGCCATTTCAGGCCGATTGGAAATCATTCGGCTGCTTACCAATATGTTCCGCTCTATCATTGCTTTGGCCCCGCAAGACCTTCTTCCTGCCCTTTACTTAACCATCAACAGGATAGCACCTTCCTACGAAGGTTTAGAGCTGGGCATCGGCGAGTCTATCCTGTTGAAAGCAGTGGCTGATGCCACCGGACGCAACTTGCAAGCGGTGAAAGCTGATTACAAGGCGCAGGGAGATTTGGGTAGTGTGGCTCAATCTAGTCGGAGCACTCAGCGTACCATGTTCCCTGCCCCGCCACTTACCGTTCGCAAAGTCTTTGATACTCTCTACAAGATTGCTAAGTCAGAGGGTCGTGCTGTGCGTCTCTCTCTCTCTCTCTCTCTCTCTCTCTTTCGTTGAACTTCTTCTAACGCGTTGCAATGTAGTCTATTGAGAGGAAGAAGGGATTGATACAAAACCTACTCGTGGCGTGTAAAGATTGTGAGGCTACTTACATCATTCGCTCTCTGCAAGGAAAACTTCGCATTGGTTTGGCCGAAAAGTCAGTACAAGTCGCACTTGCTCATGCACTCGTGCTGACCCCTCCAGACGGCAGTTTGTATCTCTCTTGTGCTTCCTGTTACTCTTTTTTTGCTGTTTTTCTAACCCTTATAACCGCTCTACATCAGAATGTCCACCAGCTGTGTTGGACACAAGCAAAACAATGAGCGATACAAAGCTACAGCAACAACTTATACAAGCTACTGAAACTTTAAAGGCAGTTTACAGCGAAATGCCAAATTATGATGTATTGCTCCCAGTTCTTCTCAAAGAACGGGACATCTCCGCATGGCCCACCCATTGCCACCTCACGCCAAGTGTTCCTGTTCATCCTATGTTAGCACAACCTACCAGAGGAGTGCAAGAAGTGCTAAAACGCTTTCAGGACTCCACTTTTGCTTGTGAGTTCAAATACGATGGCGAACGAGCGCAGGTCTGTACTTCCTTGTGTAAAACCCGCTTTTTTTTTTCTTTACTTTTGGCTTATTCCTTTCCGCGCAGATACATTACTTGGAAGGAGGACAGGTGCATGTCTATAGTAGAAACCTGGAAGACAACACCCAAAAGTATCCAGATATCGCTCAAAACTTGCCGAAGGTACTTGTAAACACTTGCATGATATGTTAGTTTTTTAAATTTTTGTTGTTTGAATATGCAACAAACTCCATCACTCTTTCATACAGAGCATTAAAGCAGGGACAGTCTCGTTCATTCTTGATTGTGAAGTGGTGGCATTTGATAGGAAGACCATGAAGATCCTACCGTTCCAAGTTCTAAGCACCAGGGCAAGAAAGGTCTCATCCCTTCATCTGTAATTTTTTTAAATGTATGGAAACCAATATCCTTTTCTTCTTTTTCTTAGACGGTAAAGCTGGAGGATATCACGGTTCCAGTGTGTTTATATGCTTTCGATTTATTGTATTTAAACGGAGAAGTACGTTCACATCAACGCATCTTTCTTTTCTCTCTCCTCTCTTGTTGTTAGTTTCGTTACATGTGTTTTTTTGTTTGCCGCACCTCCCACATCCTTATGTTTGCAATGATGTTCTTCAACAGTCTCTCCTGCGACGTCCCTTTCAAGAAAGACGGCAATTGTTGCACGAGTCCTTCCAAGAAGCGCCAGGCCTCTTCCAGTTTGCTCGATATCTCGATACGAGCGACGTCGAAGACATTGCTGCCTTTCTCAACGAAGCCATCGCCTCAAACTGCGAAGGTTTGATGGTGAAAACGTTGTTGAAGGATGCAACTTATGAACCTTCTCGCCGTTCGTATAACTGGCTTAAAGTAAAAAAGGATTACTTGGATGATGGAACAACGGATTCTTTGGACTTAGTTCCGATTGGGGTTTGTTTGCTTTGGCTCTTTATGTCCTTGTGTTTCCTTCTTAATGTCTGACCGTGCCCTTTTTTTGATGACAAGGCGTTTTATGGCAAAGGCAAACGAACAGGTGTGTATGGAGCATATCTGCTCGCCTGCTACGATGATGAAGGAGAAGAATACCAAAATATTTGCAAGGTCTCTTACGCTTCCCTATCTTCTCATCTCTCATCTCTCCCGTCTCGCTCTCTTTCGCTCTAACAACAGAAGAAAATAACAGATAGGAACGGGGTTTTCTGACGCGATGTTGGAGGACTTGGCCAAGTCCTTCAAGGACAAGATCATTCCCCAACCGAAGTCCTATTATCGCTATAGCGAGCAAGTATGTCCTGACGTTTGGTTCGAGCCAACCACCGTTTGGGAAGTCAAAGCTGCGGACCTATCACTTAGTCCTCATTACAGAGCTGCTATTGGCTTGGTATGCACATTCTCTCTCTCATGCCCAACCTTCCATTCTCACTGGTGAATGATCGTTGCAGGTCTCGGAAAGCAAAGGTATATCTCTGCGCTTCCCCAGGTTTATCCGTATTCGAGAGGACAAAACACCCGAGATGGCAACCACTGGTACACAGGTTGCAGAAATGTACAAAAGCCAAGGCCTCAACCACGCCACATAATGCTAATACTTTTAACAAACTAGTAGTATCTTCACGATATTTATAAGAAATTATTAAAGAGTACAAACACACTCCGGCTGTTGTCCTCATCACAGCTCATTTACCGACCGGCTCAGCGCCGGCACACTGGTGCCAATAGATTCAATTTTACTTGGGCGTGGTCATAGGAGATCTGTAAAACCAGCATCATGTCAGTGAGAACGACGAGGAAGAGAGGAACGAGATGAACACAGACACCGTACCGTGGGGTTTGATCGTGGACATGCTCAAGAAGTTCGTTCCAGCATTCAGCGTCGTAGTTCTCCACCATTTCGTTCTCTTTGCCCTTGAACGTCTTTAACCATTGCCTAAAGCCTTCCACAAGCACATAGCTACACAACCATCCATTGAGAGATTAGGATTAAAAGGAGAGAGAGAAATGAGGATAGGCAGGTACGTGTTCGAAGCCAGAGGAACCTCGGCGTCTTCTTTGCTGGGTGGTTTGGCGGCTTTGATGAAAGCCAGCGCAGCGGCAGGAGACCGCAACTGGCCGTACATGCAGTAAAATACAACGTATTCCTTGTTGGCATGCTCTTTGAGTGCCTCCAACTTTTCCTCTAGGTCTGAAGCGAACCAAAGATTATTAGAACTTTTTGTTCCTTGTGTGGTGGGCGAGAAAGAAAAGCAAACCATCGAAAGGAATGTTGATGGCACCAGGAATATCTTTGAGAACAAAGAAGAAGTCCAGGTTAGTTAGGTTACACAAAACAAAGCAAGGAGAGGGGAAGAGAAAGCGGCAAAGGGAGAGGAAAAGCTACGGCCGCCGATGAAATCAGAGTCGCGGACATCAATGACAGCAACAGAGTCCTTCTTGTTGTGCAGCAGGTCGGCGAGGGCCTCAGCCGTCATCCTTTGGAAGTTGGTTGGAATGGAGATGGGTGGGATAGCAAAGCCTTCCATTTTGTTTTTCCTTCTTGATTGAGTCCCCTTCTACTCCCCACTTGCAAGAGAAAGTCACAGTCCGACACCGCAGAGCTCACTGTTTGGTTTTTTTTTTTTTTTGGGCTTTCGCCTATTTTTATTTCGCCAAACACCAATAAAATTATTATTGGGGAGAACTAAGGCGGCGGTGGGGTTGCGCGGAAACCGTCGAACGTTTGTTTGGCCGCAAGCAAAGGGAAGGGAATGGCGACCACCAAGAGCTATGGTAGGAAGGGCAACGAAGTTAGTAACAACTGACACCGGTGCTCTGGCCAGAGGTTCGTCTTTGTTTGGAACCAAACACCTGTCCGATTTTTGCTGGCTTTTTCCCCAAACCGTAAGTCAGAAAGATCTTCCATTTTCTTTCTTACTTTCTGGCTTTACAATACCAACAAGGTAAGGCCAACAGGTTCAACGACTGCCGGCAGCATTCAGCATGAAGACTTTGCCAACGCGTCTGGCCTTTTGCTGCAGCTGCCAAGCCAGGCCGTTCCGCTGTCAGGTCGACAGGTGCGCAGTCGACACGATATGTCGACAAATACAGATCACGGCGAAAATTATTGTGGAGAACAGGCGGAAAACTGGTGGAGAAAAAAACGCGCGGGGAGGGGCTGGAAATGGACAAACGTCTGTTTATGGAGGAGACCACTTTTGCGTTTGATAGATGAGCATGTAGAGAACAAGTGGGAACGGCATGGAACAGCCGGAAAAGCCACACGTTTATTCTGGTTTGGGAGGAATAAGGATGGCGGATAATTATGATAGTGAACGGGACCAATAACGGAAGGTTACGGCCATTTGTGACATCCACGAGAAGACTGCCGGCCGATTCGGAGGCAAGTTGCTGGGTGGCAAAATGAAAATGTGCCGCAAAGGTAATGTTCCTGTTTTGAGCGTTCTGACTGGAATCGACTATTTAAGCTGCACTGTTGTTTGGACCATTACCTTCATCTCAACAACAAAACGCAAAGGCGCTTGCTTAAAGAAAAAAAAAATCATTGCTCGCCAGCGCCTAACATATCTACACTCATCTTTAACCAACCAACGAAACTCAACAATGAAGCTCTCCACCGTGCTCTTGCTCATCGCGAGCGTGCTTGCTCTGTTGGCCATCGTTCATGCTCAGGATGGAGAAGAACAACAACCAGGGCCTGCTAACTGCCAGGTCAAAGTGGTTCATTTGCTGTCAGGAGGCACCCCCATCGACGTCAGAGTGGGCGAGCAACTTGTAGCTGCCAACTTGGCCTTCCTTAGGTCCCAAACCTCCCAACCCAACGTGCCCTGCGGTCTCCAGAACGTTCAGCTCTTCGCTAGCGGCATGGAGAACAGCTTCCGCTCCGAGAACTTTGCCCTTGCCGAAGGCGAGAACGTCTACAACTACATTGTCTTTGGCGGTGAGATCCGTGAGCCTACTGACACCAACGTCTTCCTCTTGTCCCACGAGGCAGTGGCCATGCCCAACACCCCCAGCGGTCAGATCAACATCGCCTTCTGGCACTACGCCCCAGTGGCCCGCCAGGACCAGATTCAGCTCGACGTCCTCAGCAACAACGAGTCTGTCCTCTCCACCATTGCCAACTTCCAACAGAGGACCAACTACCAGCCCATTCCCTCCACCGAGTCCCTTACCTTCCGCTTCTCCAACCTTGCTCTCGAGGAGCTCTTCGAAGGTGAGCGCAGCGTTGCTGCCCTCAGAAACTCGGGTGCTGGCACCGTCTTTGCTCTCGGCCAGAATGCCACTGAACTCTTCCTCGAGGCTGACCCTGCCATCATGTCCGGCAGTGATGGTGCTGATCCTTCTCAGAGCGGTTCCGAGTCTCAGGATGGTGGCTTCCCCATCCCTCCCCCTACCGATGGTGGTGACCTCAGCGAGAGCTCTGGCTCTCTCAGCTTGAGCGACTCCTTGGATGATTCTAATCCTAACAGCGGCGCTTCCTCCCTGTCTTCTTTCTTCTTTTAAGTCAGACCGTGGAGCTTCTCTTTTTTTTTTCCCCCCCTCCTCCCACCCCGCTGTGGATCGGACTGGCGAAGCAGTTCTTCAACATTATCTGATGGATATCCGTCAGCCTTTTTAACTTTTGGCTTTGGTTTTTTTTTTTAAAATTTGACTTTGTTCTTTCTCCTTCTTCTTGTATGCTCTTGCCTATCCATAAAGAAACCTTGATCTTATTTCCCTATTCTTTGCTGTCGTCTCACTCGCAAGGTTAGACTCATGGTTAGGCAGCAAAAAAGATAAATAAGGGGGGTTTACTTCTTTTTGGTACAATTAAATAGCGTTCTCCAAACAAGCACAACACAAAACGCAAAACTTCTTTCTCAAACCGTCTCTAACTCTGTCATGGCACCCGACTCTGGAGACGAGCTCAGCGAACCGGTTCTTCGCACGGGCTTCTGCCTTTGAGGAATCCACACCCCACCACCAGAGACGCCTCTGTCCATTTCCACATCCTCCTCCGTCATCAACAAGTCCCTCGCCGAAAGTAATGGTTTGACTTCGCTTTTTCTGTTTGGGTGAGAGTGGAAGGTTGGTTCGTCTTCGTCGCTGCCAGCAAGGGCGGCCCATTCAACATCATCTTCATCTCCGTGGGCTGCTTTTCGAAGAGCATCCTTCCGTTGTTGCGCTCGTACTTGGCGCATTGCCTTCCGTGAAAAGAAAAACAGCGCAATGCACAGCGTTACGGAAAGAGTAATCTCAACGGCCAGCATTACCTTTGAAAATAAGGTGGGTCAGTTGTTTCAAGGCACACACGCGAAAGGAGAAGTAGGGCACAAACCTTTTGCATGGTTCCAAACTTGTAGTCACCTGTTGCAATGGAAGCAAGGTCTCGCATGGTTGAACCCATGTATACTAACATAAGTATCTCAGGAAACACTCCTATAACAGTGGCAAGCAGAAAGGAAAAACCAGAAATACTGGACAACTGGCAGAGCAAAAGCTAATAAGTAACGAATGGCACAGAAAAGAGCTGAGGCAGAAAGAAGAAAGAAGAAAGAAGAAAGAAGAAAGAAGAAAGAAGAAGAAAAGCAGATGGAGAAACCGAGAAAAGGCCATTCTGCACGCCAAAGCTAATGGGGGACATGCGCATGATGAGGATGAGTTTGAAGCCGTGCGATTCCATTACGGTCAGGAACGCAGTCAACGTTGGCGAGTTTTTGATTTTGCGATGGAACCAACTGTACATCACCGTTCTACACGTCCAAAAGCCCACCACCGAGCCCAACAGTGTGCCAACAGATACCGTTATGATGGCATAAGGACCGTAGAGATAACCTTTGTAAGAGAAACAGGTTAGCTTGCTGGGGTACGCGAGGGGCGGTAGAAGAGAGAAGCGAGAAGGAAACAAAAATGAGGAGAACAGCTCACCAGCAGCAAGAGCGAGAGGAGTGTAACCAAAGATTGCAAAGGGCAAGCCAGTGACGCAGAACGAGACCACAAAGATGAGGTGGCCCCAAATGCCGATAGACTCCACCCAGGTTAAGAAGATTTCGAGACGGCCGGAGTAGGTCAACCAGGTGAAGAGGCCAACTCCACCCGCAGTAAAGAAGGAGATGAGAAACAGCCTAACCCATGTAGAACAGTCCCACCGCAAGCAAGGGCACCATTTTATCATAATTGACTTACTCTTGGGAAGGGGATCACAACGCGCACTAAATCGCTTTTCGGAGGTGGTATGGTCCAGTGAGCGTTGTGTGCATATAAATAGTAACCACCCAAAGGCCTGTGGTTCATGTGAGCGACAACGGCACACGACGACTTAGAGGAAAATAGTTAGAGTAACTTTCATTTCACTTTCTTTTCACTTTTTCATCCCCATCATCGATACTTCTTTCTTTTATCGACAATTATTCATCACGATTTGTCCGCAAAAATAACAAAGGACAGCGTTTGCCGGGACAGTGTTTGCCGTGCGCGAATGCTGCTTCACGAGAGGAGGAGGAGCTGGCGCAACGTGGGTCTGCTTTTGCGTGGTTTATCACCCTCAGCGACGCGAATGTGGAGCACGTGCGCCACCTTCTTTTCCACCAGGGCAGGCGGTTTTGGCTCGTTGAAGTGCAGATACGGTCGGAGAGAGCCACCGACACGAAACAAGGATTTGCCAAGCCGGTCCTTTTGCACTCGCTGCAAGCGGGTCACCGTTTGCTTGCCGTCCAAATGAGCGTACGTGGAGAGAAACTTGCTCAATAGCGTTTCTTGCTCCCATGGCTGGCTCTCGCGGGCAAGGTGCAGACGAGGTAGGTACAGCACGTTAGCCTCCTTTGTGAGCTCTTCTCGGTGTTGGCTGATGAACTGCTTCACGTTGATTCGAGGATGAGGAGGCCGCACATCGTAAAGCTCCACAAATTCGTCGGTATCCAAGGAAAAGGCATAATCACAGTAAGGTTGCCATCGTAGAAAGGCGTCCATGTTCATCGCCTGATGCATGTGCTGATAGGTTTCAGGTGAGCCTGGCACTTGCGTCTCCACCAGATGCACCCGCTCTCGTAGTGCAGGGTAGAGACGACCTAGCCTCTCTCTGATGGCGGCAACAGAGGGCAGGTGCTCGTTGGGATGTGCGTACACGTTTATCATCACTCTATCCACCCCAACCATTGTCGTCATCCACTGAAGCCATATCTCGTCATCTTGGGTCCATGTAAACTTCTTTCCCACAAATGCGCAAACCTTCTCCCCTTCCATTATCCCTTCTTCCGTTGTTTTATCCTTCTCGTTCTCAGTTTTCATTTCGGTAGTTTGAAGAATGTTTTGCTGTGCAGGATGGTTGTCGTCGAACGGATTGCTAACATCGCTCTCGCTCTCTCTGTTATTGTCCTCACTGTTGTGATGACCATGCTTGTGGAGGAGGTGGTTGGAAGAGGGTGTAGTGTTGAAAGAGAGGAGCGGTTTCTCGAGGGTTGGAAAGTGAAGCACCTCCTTGGCAGGAAATAATACGGTTTGCCCCGCGATGGTAATGGCAAACTGAGCAGCTTTGCACGACTGCTGCGGTGGTGTAGAACCAGAGCAGGAGATAAACTCAGGCATGTCAGTGAAGGCACAGCGAACAATTACGTCCATCCATTCTGTGCCCAATCTTTGGCGATAGCTAAAGCCCATGGGCTGATGTATGAAGCACTTGTTGGCCACCAGTTTTGTCTCCTCCTCATTGCTTGATTGCTTGGGGTGGGTCCAAAGCTCCACCCAAACGGTGCTGTTTGTGGTTGATTGTAAGATGCTTCTGCGAACTGCCAGGTGAAACTGGAAGATGCTCGTCTTTCCGGTAGGAAGAATGTCGTGAAAAGCGAATAGTTGGTCCATTGGAGAAAGTTGGAAAGAAGGTGGGAAATGGCGATGGTCTTGCGCCGCGGAGACAACTTGCACCTGGCCGTCCTCCGTGCAATAAGCATTCCACTGAATCCGTAAAAAGCGTGATGCCTCCGGTTCCTTGCTGAGGAGTTCGTTTGCAGGTTGAACTGAGCCGAAGAAAGAGTAGAACCGATACAGCGGACTTATTCCAACCAAAACAACGAGCAGGCGAAAGACATGCACTCTTCTCATCCTCTCCTTGTTTTTGTGTTGCGCTCCGTTATGCCAATATTCTGTGCGGGCAATGATTAAAGCTCGAATTCACCCAATAATAATGTCAATAAAACTCCATTATTATTCGGTTTGCCAAATCATGTTGTCGACAATTATGCCAGACTACGCGCCATCCCATTTGAGTGCTGTTCCTTCCAACGTGTGCCTTCACCAAACAGGGGCAGAAACGTTTTCTTTGGAGGTCGCACAAGAAGAAGGTGCTCGCCTTTTCTTTGACGGCGGTGACGCTGGGGTGCTCTCGTTGCACCGGCAAATCCTTTAGCCTTCTTTCCTCCCACGTCCTCTTCCTCGTGGCAACCCTGCACAGGTAATTGGGAACCACCTCCAGAGGACTGTTCTGTTATTGCTGATGAGACAGCGGCACTTTTGGGACCTTTAAGAAGGCACTTTCTGCCCTCGAGAAGATGCCTTCTCTTCTAACCATCCACCACCACCGCAAAGTCAGACAAACACTACAACTACTTCTGCCAGTTCACACGAAGGTCGCACAACAAGCAGCGCTGATGGCTGATGAAAAATAACATCCCTTTGCCTCTTCTTTCCAACAGCAACAATAATGAAGAACAAGGAGAAGAAGAGCAGGCGGTGGGCCAACTATGAGATGGGGGGCGGGTGCTCTCAAGGTTCTGAGAACAAAGACGATGAATGGGGACCTACACTGGAACAATTAGCAGAACAAGACGAAGAGGAGTCAGAGTTAGAAGACATAACGGAGGAAGAACTGTGCTTCTTTGTTGTTTTGGAACCGATAAGTTGGTCTTTTGCGAAAACGGGAGAAACTCTCGCTCTCTGACACCTGTGTTTGTTCTGTACATCCCCAACTTAGCTTATTTTTCTGTCAACGCTTGAAGAATATCTGCGAATGTTGGTCTTTTTTACAGTGTCAGTTCGCTCGCTTAATTGCAAACAAATTTAACAAACGAAACCAAGAAAGACGAACCTTTCATCCGGAGAGAAAGCCCAACATGATTGCATGACTTGTCGTAAAACTGGGAGTGTTTCTGTTGGAGGCTCCAGCAACTCTTGTTGTTGACAGACCCTCATGGCAGCATTGACAGGAGACAAGCCTGCATACGGAACTGCTCCAAATGAGGCAATCTCCCACAAACAGACCCCAAAACTGAAGACCCAAAAGTAAGGGGACATAGAGGGAACGAGAGGGAGAGAAGCCTAGGTGCCACAAACCTCCAAACGTCCGACTTTTCAGAATAAACGTGATCTTCTATAGCTTCTGGTGCCATCCTGAACACACGTAGGTGAGAAACCAAACTGGAAACAAGACAGCAAGCATGAAACAAACCATTTGAGAGGGCCAACTTCATTGGTTGTCTTTTGGGCACCGCCTTTGTTCTCCATTTGTCTCGACATACCAAAATCTGTTGTTCAAGTTACATGAGACGAGAGAAGGGAAATGGACACTGAGCAGCTCAGAACGTAGAGGTTACCTGCAACTTTAATGCGTAACGTGTTGGTAAGGAGCAGGTTTCTGGTTGCCAAGTCGCGATGAGTGATACCTTCCGAGTGCAGATGGTGCATCCCACCTAATTTAGAATCGCATCCATTAGCGTCAAGAAGGAAGGTAGGAAGTGAAAAGGCACGAACTTGCAATGTCGATTGCCCACTTCAGCATTGTTTCGGATTCGATACTGTCTTTGTGCTTCGTTAAGTAACTATTGAGATCGCCTTGCTTCATGAACTCAGTCACAATGCAAAATGGTCTGTGTTCCTCGTTCACGATTCCCAAAAGTCGTATGACGTTTCCATGTGGTCGAAGACATCTACAAAATACGGTCAATGTAATTGGACTCGCACCGACTAACAAAGAACATAAAAGATACGAACTTGAGAGTCTGAGCTTCCATTTGAAAATCTCTAAGCTGGGATTCATCCATTGTGTGAAGTTTCTTGATGGCAACCTCTGAGAGTCTCCACATGCCTTTCCACACTTCTCCAAAAGCCCTGGTTGGGAGGTGTTAGTACACAGTAATGCAAACCAACAATGTTGAGAAAAGCAGGTTAAGTGGAAATACCCTTCGCCAATCTTTTTGATGAAAGTCAGCTCATCATAAGCAATCTCCCAATGGTCTTCGGTTCTCTCTTCATCTTCATAATTTTTTTTGTTTTCATGCTTGTTTCCACCCCCTGTTTCAAAGACTCCGTACTGCGATTCTAGCTCCATTTCTTGTCGTCTCTTCACCAAGTGCACTTGTCTTCGTCGCCACCAGACTCCAATTCCAACTATCACCGCCAGTACCACAACCACCAGCGTTACCACTATTGGAACAATGACTTGGGTTTGATCGTCGTTGCTGTCTTCTTTGTTTCCACTGTCTTCACTGTTGCTCTCTTCTGAACTTGTCAAAGAAAGCAAGAAAGAGTTGCTACTGTTCACGAGCCCGTTCACCGCATTTTTTAAAACAAGAGTTATTGACGGGTCAACTTGGTTTCTTTTCGTGTCATCAGAGCCTGATATAGGTGAAACAACATAAGAAGAGAGGCATGACACTAGGGAAGAAGGAAACAAACAGACGCTAACCTTCAGCAGGCAAAACTACAGACATCTGAACAATTTTTGGGGTCTGACCGTCGAAGATGAGTGGAGAATTGGTCAATACAACGACGTCATTCTCAGCAATATCTTCGCTTCGCTGCACCTCGAAGTCCACTTGAATATCATATCTGGGCCTGGCGGACAGTTCCACCTGAAAAGTTACCACCAATGTACGCGTTTGTGCTTTCGAGCTTTGCTTTTCTTCCTCGTCTTCTTCTGCCTCGGCAAAAGACGCAGATGTGACAGTGACTCGAATAGCATCCATCAAAAGAAATTTGATTGTCGGTCTGTCTTCTAAACAGAACTCGAGTTGGGGAAATGTAGCGACAGTTTAAGTAGAGGACGAACAAACCTCTATACGCACTCGCCAAAACAAGGTCCGGTATCGAATCATCATTGGTGTCGACCACAACAACGCCTGATGAATCTGACGTGTCTGTTGTAGCGTAGAAAGTGTTTCCAGTTATGTTCCCACTTCCATCCAAAAATACTATCCATGTGTCTCCTGTGAAAGTCTCTCATGTCACTACAAAATACAAAACCAAAGATGAGAAAAGAACAGATGCGAACCATGTTGCGCTGAAGCAATCACTAGGTCTGGATAATGGTCGTTGTTGAAGTCAGCTGAAGAAAACCTTTCTGTTTCAGTCAAAGCCGCCTCATACCCCATGCTCTTCATGTGGACCGTGGACCAAATATCAGCGTTTAGTCCTGATCCTGGCGGATTGTGGAATGCTTGAGAGGAGTGAACACGAAAGTCTTTCACGGTACCCCCTGGTGTAAGAAACAAGACCAGCATGAAAATGCGGTCATCATCCGATACCGCTGTTGCGGCCATGTCGGGAGTGTTGTCTCCGTCCAAATCTCCTATTCCTGGTTGCATTACCAAAACATCAGATGAAAAGCTAGAAATGGCGACGCGGTTTGAATACCTGCTATAGTATCAGCAAAAGTTTTCGGGGTAAATCCCAATTGAGTCACCGAAGCAAATGCAAATGCAAATGTATCAGGAAGAAGCGTGATGGTGCTCACATTGACAACATCCAAGCTCTTATCCAAGAATAAAATATGAAAGGTAGATGCGTAGCTGTTAAACCGGTGTTCAGCATTGATAGCAATATCGCCCACTCCGTTTTTGTCGACGTCGCCAACAAACCTTTAGTTTTTGAGTAAGAGTCTCAATTAACATAAGCCGCATGTAAAGAAAGTAAGGAAACGACGGATAGCAAGAGAGAATGGACAAGAACGAAAGAAACCTACGTTATGCTGGTACCAAAGAAATAAGCATCTGTTTCGGGAGCATTCACGTCATATCTTTGTTGGAAGATAGGAAACCGTGATAAAGGAGGCTCATTAAGAGCAAATGTTCTTATAATGGTTGTGTTGGAAAACGTTTCATTGGAGTAAACTCCAAGCAACACTTTTTTCTGGTCTTTTTTGGCAAGAACAAGTTAGCAAAAGTAACGGTTACAAACTGAACAAACAAAACCACAAGAAAAAATGCGCACAAATCCTATTTAGTCCTGCATTGAAGGCCACTTTCAGTGTTCCATCGCCATTCAGGTCTGTCAGAGGTACCACAGCATCACCGATTGTAAGAGACCCTTCCTGGTGGGAAAAATCAACCCAAGACTTGGTCTTTCCGTTGGTGTCAAAGAACACGTCAGAAACAGTCGAGTCCCCCCCTATTCCGAGATGTAACTCCGACTTCACAAAGGAAGGAAGGAGACAAAAAGCGTCCCCTATCTTCTGCGGCAGTTTGAGCTGCTTCTCTTCTGTGACTAGGTAGTTGCCCCACTGTGGTTTTTGTTTTCCTTCCGTCGTGGGTATCCGTATGACCACAATGAGAGCAAAAACAACACACAGAGAGAGTCTCTGCAAAAGCATCGTTTGCTCTTTCTGTTGTCTCTGCGTTTTGCGCTCTTTTCTTTTTTTCAGTTTCCCTTTACAGAAAGGTAATAAACAGTGCTTATTATCTCCGGTAATGCCACGCGTTTTTCAGGCCAGGCTCGTGCTAATTGGCTCAGAACCAATTAATCTTGCTTCATTATGTTCAGGGCGTTACCGAACCGCTAGGAAACGTTCTTTTGGTCTTGGTCGTTGTAGCCAAATTTTTTATACTTTCTTATTTTTTTTTTAAACCAAGAACTCCCTCTGTTCGCGTAACAAAAAATGGAGAGAGTTTGGTGGCTACTCCACTTTCTTTTTGTTGCCCTCTTAGCAACTACAGGTAGGCAGTTTAACGTCAACAATTTTTTTTTTCGACAGCTGTTAGTCTTAGTTTTTCTTCCTTCACAGTTAACGGCCAAGGAGAAGGTATTCAGGGTCTAAACTATGCCATTGGAGAAGTGCGCAGCATTGGGCCGGGCAGAAACGGCATTCCTGCAGAGGAACTGCTTGCCGGCTTTCCGTCTTCCATAGCCTATCTTGGCAAAGAAGACGGAGGTAGTCATGTGATAGCTGCGGGTGCCCCTGCCGTTGGTAAGTGAACTCCGGCTCTTTTCTTCAAAACATCTGTTCTCTGTGTGTTTGTTGGTTTGAATAATTAATGCTTTTTGTGTATTTCTGGTCGTAAATACAGGTGACTACTATTATTACGATGGAGCGTTGGTATTGCTCCACCTCAATGACTCTATCAGAGTGAGTGAGTATCAGGTGATGGAATCCCCACAGGAGGTGTATAAATACCAATTCGGCGATACGGTTGTTTCGTTGACCGACTTAAACGGAGACGGAAAACTGGAAGTGGCCGTTGTGGCAACCGCCGGCTGGTCCAGCACATATGGTTGGAACTTGTTCTTTCTGTTTCTTTTTCACTTCCTAACACTACTATTGCGTGCACATTAATGAACAGCATACATATATTCGATGGAATCAAATGGGACTCTGGAGGCAGAGACCTCGCCTGATATTATCCCCAACACAAGGACCTTTAACTGCATTTCCTCCCTTCTCCACCGAGGACCACTTTGAGTGGACTTATGTTGGAACGGAAGTCCCTACTGACTTAACGTTTGTTACGCGCCCTCCTCTTCATGTTGTGTTTCCGCCTCCCCTTCTGGGATTTCTTCCCTTTTCTGTTTTTTCTTTCTCTGGTTTCTTCTGGTCTCTTGTTCTTCTCTTGCTTCCTTTTCTCATGTTGGTTCCTATTCCATTGGGTTCAGTTATCTGGGTGACCTTGACGGGGATGGAGTAGGTGATATCGTATTGAGTTGTTCCACCAGATCACACAACTATCAAGGAGAGGTCTATGTAGTCTTTATGAACAGTAACCTCACCATCAAGGACGTGAAGACCATCTCCTCCTGCGACAACTGTACCTTGTCAACTGGATATTATGGTGACGGCTATGATGGCGGTTATGATGGCGGTTATGATGGCGGTTATGATGGCGGCTATGATGGCGGTTATGATGGTGGCTATGATGGTGGCTATGATGGCGGCTATGATGGCGGGTATGATGGTGGCTATGATGGCGTTGACGGCTATGGCCGGTTTTATGGTGGTCACACGGAAGAAAGAGAGGTAGATGTGGAAGAACAGATTCCTCCAAATTCAAGAGAATTTGGTAGCAGTATCGCTGGTAACTTCTCTCCCCTCTCCTTTATCTCAATACTATTTCTTTACCCTATGTACAAGAGTCTAACATGACGATAACAGGTCTGGGCGATGTTGACGGAGATAACGTTCCGGATCTGGCAGTCGGCATGCATGGAGCTTACGACTACAAGGGAGCAATCTTCATTCTGTTTCTCAACAGGAACGCAACGGTCAAAGCCATGCAAGAGATATCCATGTATGAAGCCAGTTCCGGGTTTAACTTTACCTCCCGAACATCTATGTTTGGCAGCCTGGTCCGAAACCTGGGCAACGAAGCCGGGCTGACAGAAGCGGAACGATTTGGTCCCTCAATGGATTGGAATCATGACGGGGTTCCTGATCTTCTCACAACGTGGGCTGGTTTGTGATTTGTTTATCGTTGTTATTGAAACTATCTTATGAAGTCTTGTTACACTTATGAATGTAGGGAGAGCTTGGTTGATGTTCTTGAATACAAACGGAACAGCAAAGGGAGTGCTGGATCTGACCAGGTTTGACCTTGGTAGTGACTATGGAACTAGTATTGCACCTGCTGGTGACTTGAACGGTGATGAGATCCCTGATTTTTTGGTTGCGAATCCACGAACCAGTAAGCATTTATCTTGTTCAACTTGTTCTGTGCTTTGTGTGAATCTTACTGTATCCAACTTTCAGTGAACTGGGGTCGTGGAACCATTGACATTTTGTTGATGAACTCCATCACGGTCAACGTGACTGCCACTTCTCTCAACATTCCAATCTCAGAAGCAAAGAAGCGTCAGAGTACCGCTTCTGCAATATTTCTTGTCCAAGTTTCTTCCCTTCCACAGGAGAAGATCGTTGTGCCTTTTTCTGTTGAGTCCACCTCTGGAATTAACAACAATGAGATAACAGTGTCAATACAAAGCCCATTAGTGTTCCTTGGAGAAACAAATTCTGCTGAAATCGAAATCACATTTCCCTTACCAGGTAGTGCATTTTCCATTCTTCTTCTCCCTCTCTTCCTCTGTCTTTCTCTTTCTTGTAGCATTCATTTTCTATCATTTACATTTCACACACGCACAGAAGACTCCAATGAGGAAGAAGGTTTGCGATTGCTTCTAGAACAACCTGAAGGGGCATTTCTTCAAAGTGGCCAAGGCACATACTTCCTTGTGGTGGGACCCACGCCTAATTCTTCATCCTCTTCTTCTGGTCAAGAAGCACAAAAGGGAGATTCCAGCAAGGACGAAGTTGGCGCTGAAGTCATCGCTCCAGTGGTAGTGGTTGGTGTATTGCTGTTGCTTCTCATTGTTGTCATCATTGCTGCTGTCTTGTTTGTCAGGTCATCTCGTCGCTCTCGTCAGAACATGAGAACTCAAGAGATGACTCTCGAAGAAGGTCAATCCCAATATCAAGCCCCTGCTTCAGGTGACACAAAGAAAGAGAACAAGAATAAGCAAACTGGAAAGAGTGGAAAGCAAACACAGAACTGGTTCATCGACAGAGATGAATTAGAGTTTATCACAGAAATCGGCCAAGGGTACATGATTGCTCTCTCTTGTACTTTTGTAATGAAAATTAATAGCAGTTTGTGAAGTGCATTTGGAGTGGTTTGGAAGGGCTTGTGGAGGCAAACAGAAGTTGCCATCAAGAAGCTTCATTCCATGGATGATGAACAGTTGGTCAGTTTTCAGCATGAAGCTCAACTAATGCGGTTTGTCACCTCTGATCTTATATCGTTTTCTGTCAGAAAGAAAGTGGAAAACACTAACACAAACTACACAGAACATTGAGACCGCATCCAAATGTGATTCAACTGATGGGATTGGTTGAAGATGATGGATTACCAGAGTGCATTGTCACCGAGTTCCTCATAAATGGAGATCTCTTATCTTTCCTTCGTAAGCAAGAAGAATTGTCCAGTGAAAAGATGATAAGCATGGCCTTTGATGTAGCTGGTTTGTTGTTTAACATCTATCTCTGATAGCATTTGTTATTAATGTCATTTCTGGTGAGTGCAGCTGGAATGGCACATTTGCATGCTGAAGGAATCACACACCGCGACTTGGCAGCCAGAAACTTGTTGTTGACTGAAGATTTGAAAATCAAAGTTTCAGGTATATTTAAGGCTATGCTTTATTGTGTGTTAGCACTGCTAAACAATACCACAATTTCTTTAATTTAACAAGACTTTGGACTATCAAGGAAGCTTACACTACTTGGAGCAGAACAAAAGACTAAGAATGAAGTTGGCCCATTGAAATGGTGAGTTAATTTTAACGTATTGTTTGTGTATATCAATAAGTAGTAAAGTAATACTTTACTTATAGGATGTCTCCTGAGGCTATTCAAGAAAGCACTTATTCAGAAAAGTCTGATATTTGGAGGTTAGTTCTCTTTTTTCATTTTCCTGTTTTTTATTTAATACTAACTATTGATATAGTTATGGTGTATGCTTATGGGAGATTGTGACTTTAGGCAAGGAACCATTTGAGGAAGTTCATATTATGAAAGCTGCAGTTAAAATATGCAAAGAAGGATGTATGTGTTTTTTATTTTTTTTTTGCTATTCATATAACTGATTATTAAACTGATGATGATTTTTATTTGAATGAGTAGGTAAGGCATTGCAAATTCCAAAAGGCATACCAGAGGTTTTGAAAGATATTATGTTGTCTTGTTGGCACAGAGATCCCAAAGATAGACCTACATTTGCTGAAGTGTCAAAGCTATTACAGTCTTCTTTTTAATAAAATAATCTACTTTATTTACTACTTTGTAAAGTTGTCATCAACTCTTTTATTCCTAAGGTTGAATTCAGCTAACAAATAGTGTCCTATAATTGTGGTAAATGACTGTATAAGGATCAAAGTACTTGAGAAGAGACTGAAAGGCAGCTGTAACATGACTTTAAAGCTCAAAAAAAAACCAAAAAAAACCAAAAAAAACTATAAAAAACCAAAAAAACCAAACAAAACCAGATTTTTAATAGCCTAAAATAAATAGAAAAAATCCATTTTAAACAAAATAAACCAATGGTTCCAATGATTGCTGTTGTGTTTTTAACAGTTCTTGTTCTCATTCTATTTTTTATTTTGATTCTTGTTCTTGTTCTCTATCTCATTTGCATTCTTGTTCTGTTGATGGGGAATAACCCTGTGGATCAAGAAAGGGACGGCACATAAGTGACTCTGGGTTTATTCACAAGAAAAGGGGTGTGGACCAAAGTGTTTGCAGGACACAAAGGGCAAGTCTGGAAGCCAAAGCCAGGTACCAGCCCAGAAGGACAATGCTGGTGGAAGGACAGGATCAACAAATATTGTCATCAAGAACATGTGTTGTCTACCAAGGATGTTTATGAAGATCTCCAGAGGAAGGACAATCAAGGCTACTCCTGTGCCAGCAATAGCTTCATCCAACAAACACTTCTACCCAAGATGCTGCACAATCTTCTTATTGGCTGGGATATTTTTGAAACATAATGACACTAGTTACTTCTTGCTGAGAGCAAACCTGTGGATGGTTTGTCTGGTGACTCTGATGATGACCAAGTGTGCACCTTAGTCACAAAGGAGACCTAAGATGTTGTAGCTGTTATCTACCTGGTGGAGCTTTCTACTGAGGAAGAGGTGATGATGGGCTTAAGAGAGCTTGTAAATGACATGAACCTGGATATTGGGCAGAAAGCACAGCTTCTAGAGCTGGCCCTTGAATACAAGGACGTCTTTTGCTACAAGCTTCCTGAGCCAGGAAGTGTCAAACTTCCACCCCATAAGATAGTCCTAATGGATTATACCCCCATCCATGTGAAGCCTCACAAGGTCAGTGCCAAGGTTCAGGAGACCATCAATGCTGCCATGGATGACATACTACTTATGGGTGTCATTTGCAAATCTGTTATCAAATGGGCACACCCTGTGATCATTGTCATCAAGCAGGATGGAAAGCCATGATTCTGTATCAACTACAAAGAGCTAAACAAACATACAGTGAAGGATTCCTACCCAATGCCTAACATTGAGGATGGACTGAATTGCCTCCATGGCTCCAAGTTCTGATTCAAATGCAACTTAGTGTGTAGGTATTGGCACTTCCTTATGGAGGAATGTACTGCAGAAATGTGTGCCTTGGTTATGAAAAGTCAATCAATTCATACAAATGTTTTTTTTTTCTCTTGGAATTTCCACCAAATAGAGATTAATTAGTAAATCAGTTAGTCAGTTAGTCAGTTAGTTAGTTAGTACGAGATGTCTTCCTTAGAATTTCAACCAACCAAGTAAATCAGCCAACCAATCAACCAGCCAGCCAGCCAACTAGTCAGTCAGTACAAAATGTCTTCCTTGGAATTTCAACCAACCAAGTAAATCAGCTGGTCAGTCAGTACGAAATGTCTTCCTTGGCTTGGAATTTCAACCAACCAAGTAAATCAGCTAGTCAGTCAGTACGAAATGTCTTTCTTGGAATTTCAACCAAGTCAGTCAGTCAATCAGTCAGTTAGTTAGTCAGTCAGTCAGTCAGACAGTCAGTCAGTCAACCAGCCAGCCAGCTAGCTAGTCAGTCAGTATAAAATGTCTTCCTTAGAATTTTAACTAAGTAAATCAGTTAGTCAGTACAAAAATGTCTTTTTTTTGGAATTTCAACCAAGTAAATCAGCTAGTCAGTACAAAAATGTCTTCCTTGGAATTTCAACCAACCAACCAACCCAAACCAACCAACCAACCAACCAACCAACCAACCAACCAACCAACAACCAACCACCAACCAACCAACCAACCAACCAACCAACCAACCAACCAACCAACCAACCAACCAACCAACCAACTAACCAACCAACCAACCAACCAAGTAAGTTAGTCAGCCAGCTAACCAGCTGGTTAGTTAGCATAAAATGTCTTCCTTGGAATTTCAACTAACCAAGTAAGTCAGTCAGCCAGCCAGTCAGCCAGCCAGTTAGCCAGCTAACCAGCTAATTAGTTAGCATGAAATGTCTTCCTTGGAATTTCAACTAACCAAGTAAGTCAGTCAGTCAGTCAGCCAGCCAACCAGCCAGCTAGCCAGCCAGCTAGTCAGTCAGTCAGTACAAAATGTCTTCCTTGGAATTTCAACCAACCAACTAACCAAGTAAGTTAGTCAATCAGTCAGTCTCAGTCAGTCAGTCAGTCAGTCAGTCAGTCAGTCAGTCAGTCAGTCAGTATCAGTCAGGTCAGTCAGTCATCCAGTCAGTAGATCAGTCAGTACGAAATGTCTTCCTTGGAATTTCAACCAAGTCAGTCAGTCAGTCAGTCAGTCAGTCAGTCAGTCAGCCAGCCAGCCAGCCAGCTAGCCAGTCAGTCAGTCAACCAGCCAGCTAGCCAGCTAGCCAGTCAGTCAGTCAGTACAAAATGTCTTCCTTGGAATTTCAACCAACCCAGTCAGTCAGTCAGTCAGTCAGTCAGTCAGTCAGTCAGTCAGTACGAAATGTCTTTCTTGGAATTTCAACCAAGTCAGTCAGTCAGTCAGCCAGCCAGCCAGCCAGCTAACCAGCTAGCCAGTCAGTCAGTCAGTATAAAATGTCTTCCTTGGAATGTCAACCAAGTCAGTCAGTCAACCAGTATGAAATGTCTTCCTTGGAATTTCAACCAAGTCAGTCAGCTAACCAACCAGTCAGTCAGTACGAAATGTCTTCCTTGGAATTTCAACCAAGTCAGTTAGCTAACCAACCAGCCAGTCAGTACAAAATGTCTTCCTTGGAATTTCTACTAACCAACCAACTAACTAACTAAGTCAGTCAGTCAGTCAGCCAGCCAGCCAGCCAGCCAGCTAGTAAGTAAGTCAGTACAAAATGTCTTCCTTGGAATTTCAACCAAGTAAATTAGCTAGTTAATATGAAATGTCTTCCTTGGAATTTCAACCAACTCAGTTAGTACAAGATGTCTTCCTTGGAAATTCAACCAAGTCAAGTCTTTGGAATTTTTTTTAATGTTTGTAAGTAAATTTACAACAGGAAAAGTGTGTGTGTGTATATATATATATATATGTAAAAATCACACTCAAGAAATTCAGAAATGTTGGATCCCCTCCACATAGTCATACCTCTTTTAGACTACCATTACTATCTATAAGCACACAGTGGTTTCCCAGTGCAAAAAAAAAACGACAGTTGCAAGAATCTGGGACTAAATAGAAAGGTCTCTTTCAGCCAGCCCTTAGAGGTACGACCCAAGGCTCTGCCTGTCTGCCTGCCTACAAAGTCGTTGGGGCCAAACCACCACCACCACCACCACCACCACCACCACCACCAAAGAATCCAACCTCCTGGTGGAGCACCCACTACTGCTGCCCCACCCAAGTTCAATAGTGCAGCAGTGGACCGTAAATGCACAATTCCAACCAACACTGTTGCCATTGTCTTTAGACTCTCTCTCTCTCTCTCTCTCTCTCTCTGGCTTTCGCCGCTGTCTTTAGACTCTCTCTCTCTCTGGCTATCGCCACTGTCATAGACTTTTCTCTCTCTCTCTCTCTCTCCTTTGACTATCTATCTATCTATAAAAGAAATTGAGCAGAACTCACAGTACTTACCATATTAGTGAAAATGTCCCTGGCCTCTGGAAGTTATGAGATACCACATAAATAATATAGTGCAGAGAGGAGATTTTGTCCCCAACTCCATGCAATTTTTTGGATTTTGCATTTTTACTAGTCCGTTATACTGGCAAAAATGCTAATAAGTGGCACCCCAAATAGCTGGTTTTTTTACGTGGTGGTGAAAAAAATACTACAAAGTGGCACACCAAATAGCTGGTTTTTTTACGTGGTGGTCAAAAATGCTAATAAGTGGCACACCAACAGAAGGGGGGGGGGAGGGAGGGAGTGGTCAAAAATGCTAATAAGTGGCGCCCCAAATAGCTGGTTTTTTTTATGTGTGGTGATCAAAAAAATTTTATTATTATCTATGACAACATCATCCAAATCTCTTTTGCCAATTCCATACAGAAATCATGAAACGAGAGATCAGCTGATGTAGGTGGTGGATGATAATATTTCCAAAGTGCCCAGGTATTTTTCAACAAAACATCAAAATAATATTCATCAAACGAACTTCCGGGTTCTTTGTGTTGGTAATGATACGTTTTTTCATGGATATATGGCAAGCTTATATCATTACCTGGAATAATAATAGTTAGTTTATATATATATATATTTGGCAAAGAGAGAGAGAGAGAGAGAGAAAGAGAGAAAAGTCTATGACAGTGGCGATAGCCAGAGAGAGAGAGAGAGAGAAATCTATGACAACGGCGATAGCCAGAGAGAGAAAAGTCTATGACAGCAGCAATAGCCAGAGAGAGAAAAGTCTATGACAGTGGTGATAGCCAGAGAGAGAGAGAGAGAGAGAGAGAGAGAGAGAGAGAGTCTAAAGACAGCGGTGAAAGCCAGAGAGAGAGAAAAGTCTATGACAGTGGCAATAGCCAAAGAACGAACCTATTATTGGCTTCATTAACATCACTGGTTTCAATCCAATATTTGATGCATCAACATACTTGAAAGCGTTTGAAATCACATAAAGATTTTCATGATGAGAAGCTACTACCATACGAGCTGCTATTTCCCTAGTAGCTTCGCTCCAATAAAAAGTGCATTCATTGTTCTGTTTGAAACTCCTGATGGTGGATGGTTTTTTTTTAAAAAAAAACAGAGAGAAAGAGTCTAAAGACAGCGGCAAAAGCCAGAGAGAGAGAAAGAGAAGTCTACTATGACAGCCAGAGAGAATACACTTTTTTTTTTTGATACTCTCATGTACCTATTGCGTGAACCATGGATAATGGTAATAAAAGTTTTGCGATTGACAAACAGATGATACATGAAGCCCATGGTACGTAACCAAACGATCGATTCATAATCCATGGTGGTATTATGACTTGTGAATTTGCCAAAAATGATGCTCGAGGATTTAACCACACGGGGGATGTTTTCCAGAAAGCTTCCCTGGAATAGTTTTTCCATGGAACTCATGACAGGGCCGCCGCCACTGCTGCCGCTGCCGCTGCCAGAGGAGGGGGATGATGTTGAATTATACAACCTTTCATGCAAAAATATAACGGATGGAGGAACAATTTGTGTGAAAATGGCTTGGTTGAGTATCCCTGCTGCACTGGGAGTTATCTGAAAGCACTTTCTAAGAGAACAATAGCGTTTATATCCCATCTTCTTCTTCGGAATTTCTGGCGGTGGCAGCGGCGGCAGTGGTCTGGTTACCGTTGCTGTTGCCACTGGTACTTCTTCTGTTGGATCCAAGGGAAAAATATCCAGTAGGGATGATGACATCATTTGGTGGTTTCCGCCATGGAGATAGGTTTTGACAGCCAGGTATCAATAAATATCCTTTTTTTTGGTTTTGCTGTGAGTGTTTGATGTGAGGTGATTCAAAAAAGATTGGGGTACCAAGGTATTGAATATGTCCATTTTGGATAAGTATGGCGATGATACTAGAACCCCTCCTTCTGCTGGTACCAACAGACAACAATCGGTGGTGGCGATTCTTGGTGTTAAAACCCCTTTGTGTACTATTTCGAAGGATGATACCCTTTGTCGCCATCGTTGTTGTTTATGGGTTGGCTTTTTTTTTTTTTTTGAGCAAGTTAGATAGGTCTTTGTATGCAGCAGAAAGAGAAGAAGTCTAAAGACAGTGGCGACAGCCAGAGAGATAATAATTTTTTTAAAAAAAAAAAGGAGAGTGTCACCATACTTCTTCTTCTTCTTCTTCTTCTTCTACTATCTTTCGCTTACCCATTCATAATTTAATACCTGCTATTTTTCTACTATGGTGTGGTGTTTATTGTTTGTTCGTTTAAAAAAAAAATAATAAAAAGCCAAGTTTTTTTTTATTTTTATACCCACTTGACTTGCTCAACTCTCTCTCTCTCTCTCTCTCTCTCTCTCCCACGCAAAAAAAAAACCAGCTATTTGGTGCACCACTTATTAGCATTTTTTTTTCACCACGTAAAAAAACCAGCTATTTGGTGCGCCACTTATTAGCATTTTTGCCAGTATAGTGGACTAGTAAAAATGCAAAATCCAAAAAATTGCATGGAGTTGGGGACAAAATCTCCTCTCCTCCCCATATTAAACCCCATGGTATCTCTTATCCATCGACCGATCCAGGGACAAAATCTCCTCTCCTCTGACCCCCATTGACCTCCAGCCAGCCAGCCAGCCAGCTCTCATTCATTCATATAAATATAAATAGAAGAAGTTTAGATAGAGTTAAACTATAGCTAGTATTTATTTGCTGGCTGCTATTATTGATTCTCTCCGGAAAAAGAGGGGTTCATCCCTCATGCAAGATGTTTTTTGTCGAGCAGGAAAAACAGGTGTGTTCCACGTGGAACAGGTTTTGTATGGGTTTCCCTGCTAAAGTGGACAGGGGTTTGGTGTCCACATTTTTTGTCGACACCAAAGAGGGGAAATGGCAGAGAGGAGGGAGTACTTCTGTTTGAAGAAGCAACAACAGCAAGCAACAAAGAAACGACAAAGGGAGGAAGAGGAAAAAGAGGAAAAGAAAAAGCAACAGGAAACCCAAGCTACACTTGAAAGAAAGCGAGCACAAAAAGCCGCTTCAGAACGTAATCGCCGAGCACGGGCAAAAGACCAACAGCAAGCTGTGAAGGAATAGAGGCCAACGAAACGAGCACGTGGTGATCCATCACTGTTACTTTCTCCTTTTTCACATTCTTTGCCTTCTTTGTCATATCCACCTTCACCTTTGCCTTTGCCTTCACTTTCACCATCGCCTTTGCCTTTTGCCTTTGCCTTCGCCTTCATCTTTGCATTCACGTTCGCCTTCGCCTTCGCCTTCGCCTTCGCCTCCATCTTCACCTTCATCTTTGCATTCACGTTTGCCTTTGCCTTTGCCTTTGCCTTCGCCTTCGCCTTCGCCTTCGCCTCCATCTACACCTTCATCTTTGCATTCACGTTTGCCTTTGCCTTCGCCTTCGCCTTCGCCTTCGCCTTCGCCTCCATCTTCACCTTCATCTTTGCATTCACGTTTGCCTTTGTCTTCGCCTTCGCCTTCGCCTTCGCCTTCGCCTTCGCCTTTGGCTTTGCAACAGGAACTCATAGCGACTGCCGTGATCTTGTTCGAGGCATGCTTGGAGACTACCACTATCCCAAAATCCTGTTGTGCGGAGCAGTTAGCAGCAAGCTGATTGAAAAAGATAGGAACAACAAACAAGGGCTAGTGGTAAAAAGTGTGGAAGAAAGACGGGAGAAGGAGCAGGCCAAATAAGAAAAAACCTACGTACCTTGGAATCAACATGTGGGCGAAGACACAAAAAGCAAAGTGCAACACCAAGGGTAAATCTCTAAGAAAACGGTAGGCTGTAGCCTGTCTTTTTTTTTTTGGGCGCCAAGAATATGTACTGTTCCCCTGCACACTGCAACAAAGGCCGCGAACGTCAGCAAGGGCGCAGAAACTGACTTTGAGGCCTACCACAACGGGATGAACTAAGTGGCACAAGCAAAAGGCCGCTGCACACCACGCAACGCCTGTTTCCTTTTTTTTTTATTATTATTATAATGACGACATGGAACACACACTTACATATCGGGACGACATGAAAATTGAAATCTATCTGTCGACACCCTTTTTTCCGTAGAGAATCAATTAGACCTCTCTCTGGCTATTGCCGCTGTTAGGTTTAAGGGGGCGTGCTCGGATCATAAGGATCAGTCGTGTCGTCTTGAAAAAAAGTCGAGCGTTTCTGTAACGCTTGATCTACATGTTTTACTGCTTATGTACCATTCTACAGATCAAGGGGATTTTTTTTTGTCGAGCAGGAAGGGGAGGTGGTGTAGACGGCGACATGGTTTTGTATGGGTTTCCCTGCTAAATTGAACAGCCCTGGTTGTTCAACTTTTTTTGTCGACATAGGAACGGGGAAACAACGCGGATGGCCGACAAGAAAGAGTACTTCCGTCTGTATCGCCAAAAGCAGCGGGCTCAAAAGAAACGAGAAAGGGAGGAGAAGGAACAAGAGGAACAGCAGCGACAAGAAGAAGCTCAAGAGAAACTTGAAAGAAGGCGAGCACAACAAGCCGCATCAAAACGGCGTCGCCGAGCAGCTTCTTCTGCAAGTTTATGCTTGTCCTTGCCCTCTATTTCGCCCTCGCCCTCGCCCTCGCCCTCGCCCTCGCCCTTGCCCTCAAAGGAACAGTGCCAGCTCCAGAAAGAAAAACGATGTAAGCAGAGGGCAAAGAGCCAAAGGCGTCTTCGAGCTCAGCAACAACAAGAAAAGGAGGAACAAGAAGCCAAGACACGGCGAAAAAGGCAGCTCCAGAAAGAAAGAACGCAACGCCACCGAAACAAGTGCCTAAAAGAAGAGGAGGAAAAGAAAGCTCAGCAAAAGGAAGCTGCTGAGTCACTGAGCTCTTTGCTTACCCCATCCTCTTCTTTAACCATACCTTCGTTTGCACTCCCTGCCTTGCTTCGTCACTCACCAGCAGGCTCCTTGAGCATCCCAGCATGTATGGTACCCTCCTTCTTGAGCCACTTGCCAACCACTTTTTTGTCAACCTCTTCACTGACCTCTTTGACAACCTCTTCGCCGACCTCCTCTTCGCCGACCTCCTCTTCGCCGACCTCCTCTTCGCCAACCTCCTCTTCACCAACCTCCTCTTTGCCGACCTCCTCTTTGCCGACCTCCTCTTCGTCGCCCTCCTCTTCACCAAGCTCCTCATCAAGGCCTACACCAAAAATCAAGTTGAATGGGAACAGATTAATAGCAGATATTGAACCGCCTCTATCCAACACTTTTTATCTAATCTTACGACCTTACTGCTCCACTCATCTTTCTCTCTCTCTCTCTCTCTCTCTCTCTCTCTCTCTCTGTGTTCGTTGCTACGAGTTCTTCTTCTTGTTTTCTGCTCTTTCTTCTTTTTCACCGCCGCCACCACAAAAGCTGCGGCTCAATAAAACACTTCTCAACATCCATTGCTCAGTTGGTGCACTTCCTCAGCACATATCAAATCCCATAATTTTTGCTAAAATGCCCTGGAGTAGCCCTTCTAGTATGGGACGAACCCGAGCACGCCCCCTTAGCCTTGAAGAGGCCGAAGAGAGTGAGTTGTGC
Organism: Balamuthia mandrillaris; assembly: GCA_031835245.1. Taxonomy (NCBI): domain Eukaryota; phylum Discosea; order Longamoebia; family Balamuthiidae; genus Balamuthia; species Balamuthia mandrillaris. The sequence continues at coordinate 35,891 of JAVKOQ010000247.1, forward strand.
CTCAAGCGCTTTCCCTTTGAGCTTGCTCACCTCTTCAACTGTGGACACTTTAGCAACAGAAAGATCAAGCGCCGTTTTCTGCTTCTTCTGCTTTGTGTGTGTGTCCTCTTCAAAGACTGGAGCAAGGCTCTTTTGATGCTTGTCCAGGTAAGCGTCCCCCTTTTTTTTTGAGATTTTTTTCTCTTGCTCCGCTCTGGCCTTTTGTTGTTGACGCAACTCTTGCTCTCTTTTCTTGAAGGCCTTACTTTGCTTTCTTTTTCGATTTCGCTTCTCCTGTTCATCCAAGTTGTCCAAATGTTGCTGGACGCTGGTCGTAACCTCCAATCCAAGTTCTTCAAACACGGTTGCAGTTGCGCTCCCCCTTCCTCCAAGGTTTCTTCGTAATGGAGAGAGAAATGCTCGTTCTCCAAAGGTAGGCATGTTTTTGTCCTTTGGCGTGTCTTTTGTGCGACACATATTTAAATTTTCGTTGTGGCAGGTGTGGTAGCCATGCATGAAAACATCCGCCTTCTCCACAATGCTGTCTATCTTCTCTTTGGATCTTTTCGATCCACACTGGATCTCCATTACCATCATCGCAGTACTCCTTCTTGCAACGATCACACACTTTCTCCTTTCCATCGTTACCAGCTTCCTTTGCCTCACAATCACACCCTTTTTTCCGCTTCAAAAGTGTTGGATGACGGCCGATTGCAGCAAGAAGCTTGCAAGAAGATAAAAGCAAGCACAGCTGTTTTCCTTTCCTGACCTGAGTGGCGATGTGGAAAAGGATTTCTGGGGGAAGAGCAGTGAAGGGTGTTGAACGATCCATTGAATCAAGATCCACAATCCTTTCCAGATGAGGGCAGTGGTCATCGCACTTCTTCTCAAAGTAGTGAGCCTTGGCAAACTTCATCCGCCGTTGGAATTCCCCAACCATCTCCAGTCGAAGCCTTTCTTCATACTCTGCCACAGTCTCTTTGGTTTGCTGCTTGGTAAACATCTTTGCCCACCGTTCACTTTCTTTGATGGCTGTCATTAACCATGCTCCTATTTTTGCAGAATATTTCTTTCCTTTTTGGCTCTCCCCAAGTATCTTCTGTAGGTCTTTTTGAAAGTTGTTTTTCAAATGCCCTGGATCATGCACAATCTTCACGTTGGTAAGTCTGGCATCCTCGTTCAAGATCTTCAAGACTGATGAATCTTGGTCGCATACGTAGGTCCGTAACTGAGGCAGTAGCTTCTTCTCCTCAAGCCAATCTATTGCTCGTCGGAATCCCTCTGCCTCCATTCCTTTGGATGTGCCCTCATAGTTCCCTTCTACCACCGTGACCTCTTTCCCACTCTGCAGTACCCTTGCTTTGTCCTTTGACAAGACAACCTGGTAAAGCACCTTGTTGTTGCTAGTGTCCACGATTGAATACACTCCGTGGTTTGCATTCCTTCGATGACTCCACGCCCCATCACCTGCCAAGGTAAGCAGTACGTTGGATACTTCCACATACTTTGTTGCCTGCTCATCAAATGTTTCTTTGGCCAAATGTTTGACCACATTCCACACCATCTTCTCTGCTCGGCTCCAAGTTGTCCAACACATGTGTGTCAATCCTTGGGTACGTCTTTCATCTGAATAACTTCCCCATGTACCTCCAGAAAGCACCACTGATGCAACTACTTCCAGGTTGATACTCTTTATACCAGGACCTGTTTGTTGCTTCTCTGGTGATCGAATAGAGTTACAGACCACATTCAAGTAAGTTGTTTTGCTTGAACACACTGTACATTCTGTAATTATAATCACATATTCCCCCACTTGCTTTACTTTTATGGCTGTGTGGGTTCCACTACACTTCCCTTCTTTCTCCTCACACCGCTTTTGTACCGCCTCTATCCAACACTTGCTATCTACTATCAATCTGTTCCCATTCAACTTGATTTTTGGTGTAGGCCTTGATGAGGAGCTTGGTGAAGAGGAGGTTGGCATCGGCGAAGAGGAGGTCGGCGAAGAGGAGGTTGGCATCGGCAAAGAGGAGGTCGGTGAAGAGGAGGTTGGCGAAGAGGAGGTCGGCAAAGAAGAGGTTGGCGAAGAGGAGGTTGGTGAAGAGGAGGTCAGTGAAGAGGAGGTCAGCAAAGAGGTCGGCAAGGAGGTCGGCAAAGAGGAGGTTGGTGAAGAGGAGGTTGGCAAAGAGGAGGTTGGCAAAGAGGAGGTCGGCGAAGAGGAGGTCGGCGAAGAGGAGGTCGGCGAAGAGGTTGTCAAAGAGGTCAGTGAAGAGGTTGACAAAAAAGTGGTTGGCAAGTGGCCCAAAAAGAAAGGTACCGTACATGCTGGGATGCTCAAGGAGCCTGCTGGTGAGTGACGAAGCAAGGCAGGGAGTGCAAACGAAGGTATGGTTAAAGAAGAGGATGAGGTAAGCAAAGAGCTCAGTGACTCAGCAGCTTCCTTTTGCTGAGCTTTCTTTTCCTCTTCTTCTTTTCGACACTTGTTTCGGTGGCGTTGCTTTCTTTCTTTCTGGAGCTGCCTTTTTCGCCTTGTCTTGGCTCCTTGTTCCTCCTTTTCTTGTTGTTGCTGCGCTCTATGACGCCTTTGGCTCTTAGCCACCTGCTTCTGTCGTTTTTCTTCCTGGAGCTGGCACTGTTCCTTTGAGGGCAAGGGCGAGGGCGAGGGCGAGGGCGAGGGTGAGGGCGAGGGCGAAGGCAAGGGCGAAGTAGACGGCAAGGACAAGCATAAACTTGCAGAAGAAGCTGCTCGGCGACGCCGTTTTGATGCGGCTTGTTGTGCTCGCCTTCTTTGAAGTTTATCTTGCGCTTCTTTTTGGCGCTGCTGTTCCTCTTGTTCCTTCTCCTCCCTTTCTCTTTTCTTTTTTGCTCGCCACTCACGTTTGTATGCAGCTCGGTCTCGCTTCATGTTTGCTTTTTTATTTTGTTTGTGTTGTTTTCGTCACGAAAAATGGGGACGTTTGGAGGGTGGGACCATTAGCAGGGAAACCCATACAAAACCATGTTGCCGTCTACACCACCTCCCCTCCTGCTCGACAAAAAAAAATTCCCTTGATCGGGGGAATGGAAACAAAAGCAGTAAAACACACGTAGATCAAGCGTGACCGGAACACCCGACTTTTTTTCAAGACGACACGACTGATCCTTATCATCCGAGCACGCCCCCTTAAGGCGTCGCTTTGCTGGTGATCTCTTCCCGCGTCGACAAATATATGTACATTTATTGTGAAATGGCAAGGGTTCGCCTTGTAATTTGAAAGGCAACCAATAGCAATTCAAACAATAATCTTACCTTATTACCTTTTTGTGGTTTGCATCTTGTCGCCCAGGACATTCAGGGAATTCGGTCGACATTATTTTCTTACATGACGACATGGTGGTGTTTCTGGCGAAGAGAGGTTCATGATCGTCAGCTGGTCGTGTTGGTGGTGGGAGAGAGAGAGAGAAGAGAGAAGAGAGAGAGAGCTGAGAGCAGAGAGAGACAGAGAGAGACAGAGAAGACAGAGTGAGAGAGAGAGAAGAGAGAGAGAAGAGAGAGACAGAGAGAGACAGAGAGCAGAGACAGAGACAGAGAGAGACAGAGAGAGACAGAGAGCAGAGAGCAGAGAGTGTGAGAGAAAAGAGAGGAGAGAGGAGAGACAAGGATGTAGAGTAACGAGTACGCATTGTACAAAAACCAAACGCAACATCAGTCTCTCTCTTTCTCTTTCTCCTTCTCTACAGGCAAGTTTGTGTAAGAAGCTAGCTTTGCTGAAGCGGCCCAACGTTGAAGACCTTCTGGCCAAATGTTCTGGATGAGGTAGGTGTGGTCCCACAGCTGCATGCTGAACCGGGTTTCCTCGGCACTTGTGTTGTATTGCTGGACAAAGTTCTTGAGGTCGTCGCCTTGCTTGGGCAGTGGCCTTGTGGTTGCCAAGACGTAGCAAACACGAAGCTTGAAGTCCAACCCACTTTGCGATTGAAGGTCCGCTTCGAGCAGCGCAGCTTCGTTCTCCCCAAACTTGGTGGTCAGTGCTTTGAAGAATCCCTCCGCTTTCGTCTCTGACATTGAGCTTTCCCCCAGCTTTAACTGGCATCGCATCATGGTCCAGGTCTTGGTCTCCTCTTGCGTGACAAAGAAGACCACATCGGTGCCACGCTGGTCTGGTGACTCTTTCAGAACAAACGGTAGTGCCAGGCTGACATCCTTCAACTGTTTGTTTTCGAAAAGAGAGCACTTGCCGGTGTGCTTGTGTACGTGGAACTGCGTACCGCGCTCCTCCGGGGCCTCGAGGTTGTGTTTCATAGCCAGACTGTGACGCAATGCAGCTTCCGCCTGGTCCCCCAACTTGGAGAAAGGCAAGCGCAAACACAGGCGCAACCTTGGAGATAGCCACTCCGGTAAGCCTCTCAAGCGCTGCTCGTGGAGGTAACTGGCCAGAAGTGGGCTGACAAATGCCACCTTCTCACCGAAGGCGTCATACTGAATGGCTCCGTCGTCAGAGGCCTGGTACAGTTGCCTTAGTGAGAAGGGGGTGTCGGAATTCAAGTTGCTTAGTGGCAGCCATTGCATGTTGTCCCAGGGGTTATCATCCTGCCGACTTCTCCCTGCTTCGAGGTTGCCGTTCAAGGCCATCTCCATCGCCCGGAGAAGCTGGGCATGAGGGCCCGTGACATGCTTCTGCACAGTTGCCCAATGATCACGCGAGGACCGGTTCTCCAAGATGGCACTCAGCTGGCCAAAGTTACCTCCAGTGAGATGGAACAACTGGCGTTCTTTGACCTGTCGGTCCGTGAGAGCAAGGTCGGTGGTGACGCCCCAGGCCTCCAGCAGCAAACTCCATTCATACGGAATCATGATGGAACTCAGCTCGAAGGGTATATAACGTTGGCTGTTGAGGTTGGAAACGAGGCCTTTGTACCCCGGAAACCTGCTTTGGGTCTCTTCCACCGGTAGCTTGCCAAAGGCCAGAGAGCGAAGGTAAGGACTACTGCCGGTGAGCACTGCCATCACTCGTTGTCGGTCTGATATCGGAGCCCCAATAGCCCCTGTCCAGCTTCCGTTACCGATGCGATACATAAGGAGTTGCCAGGCGTTGGTTACGGGTGTCTCGAGCGCGTAGACAGTATGGTACTCATCCAACAGCAGCACCAGACAGAGCTTCTTGCGGTGTAAAAAATCCCAAAGAGCGCAAATGTCGGACAGGCTCACTGCTTGACCTAGTACGCTGCCCAGCATCTCCGCGATTGTCTGCAGCGGCTCACGGGATCCTCTCAACTCCTCTGCCAAGTCAATGTAGAGTGCTACAATTTGCTTTGAGGGTTCCCTGTTGAAGCAGTCGGCCAAGCGCTGAAGGAAGAAGCTCTTGCCTGTTCCTTTGATCCCCAGGATAAGATCGTGGTTACCGCGGTTAGTTGTAAACCCCTCTCGCGTCGCTCGGTCTGCTCTCTTCACGATACGCTCTACGTGTTCTTTCAGCTGTTCGCAAACAAACACTGGCTTTCCGCGGCGTGTCCCATTGCAGAACTGTTCTACTAGCAGCTCCACGTTTATATGTTGAGTCATGGGTGTGACTTCAACCTCCTCCACCACCATGTCCGAAGCCATGGTTGTTCCTGCTTGCATTGCCGCTCTCTTTTTGTTTCTTTCGCTGTGCCGTGCCCGAACCGGATTGGACATAAACTCGTCTGTTCCTTTTAAAGTTTTGTTCCACCCCTCAACCACCTTATTGCTCGGTTGTTCCGCAAGTACCGTTACAAACCTCTTCCCGCCATTAGAAATTCACCTTTTTTTCCGTACCAAACCTAAACATTTTGGCGGGAAAGAACACTTAATAAAGGAAACAGATAAAGCTGAGGTGGCGTGCTGACGTGGCGCCTCCGACAACAGGAAAACTACGCCTCCCGGATGTGGCCCTGAGGAAGAAGGCAGCCGGCTGACGTGGCGCCTCCGACAACAGGAAAACTAAGCCTCCCTTATGTGGCCCTGAGGAAGAAGGCGTGGATCTTGTGGAAGGCGCAGAAGCTTGCCACTGGATGAAAAGGCGGAGATTTGTAATTACCTGTGCACGGGATTGGCCTATGAGGATACAATGCCCTTGCTGTGCTGCACCTGGCTTTTGCTTGCGCAAGTAGCTCTGCATTTTTGCAACGGTGCATTTCTCCTCAGGAGATAAGTAGCCTGTGCGACGAAGATATGCCTCTACATCTTCAATCTCCTCTGCAGCCTTCTTACGAGTCTTAAGGCGGGTTTGTAGCTGAGGCAATCATTCACAGAAGGCCTTGTACCGCTGTTCTGCACATACCTTTCATGTCATGGCAGAGTTGAGGAGCTCTCAGGCTTGTTTTCACAGGTTGAACCTGTTGGAATAGCGGTGCATCCATTCAATAATTTTCTCAGAAGGGGCACTACGTACCTTTGCTATCGCAGATATGATTGGCCAACGGACAGCAGAGTTGTCATTCCACAGGCGGTTTACCAAGCTGAATAAGCACTCTCCTGAACAATTGGTGCTTTTGATGTAAAGCACAGAGCTGGGGCGGGTGCTGTTTCCCTCTTTTGTGGGCAAGAAAGCTCCGTTGTGCTTCTCCAGCATAAACTGTGCTGCTTTTGCCCATTCCTGCGCAAAGAGAAAGAGGAAGACCTTGTCAGTTGCTGCTGTTGAGGATTGCTGTACCTGTTCCTGTGAACATAGGTTTAAGGCCAAGCCTGTTGGCACAGTGTGAAGGAAGGTTGGTAAGTCCCCCAACTGCAAGCCAAATTCTTCTGCCAAGGAGGCCGGATGTGATGCTAGGTGCTTTACCCTCTCATAGAGAGCAGCAAGGCGATGGAGATAGCGTTGGTGGTTGTGTTCCTTGTTGCTGTTGCTCATCAGGGGTTTAAGGATTTGTAGGCTCCAGGTCATCACTTGTAGGGCTGAGACTACTGTGGAGTGGTGCAGCATTTCAAACAAATCCCCCACAGTACTCACAGTATTGATGTGCTTCTCTAGATCCATCCACTCTTGCAAAAGGTTTGTTGATGGGGAATAACCCTGCGGATCAAGAAAGGGACGGCACGTAAGCGACTCTGGGTTTATTCACAAGAAAAGGGGTGTGGACCAAAGTGTGTGCTTTGAATGTGTCGCGAGGAAAAAGGGAAAATAAAAAGGGCGAGAAAATTTGGAGGTATCGGGGAGAGTGTCGACAAGAAGTCATAATAGTTGGTTTTCCAACAGGTTTGCAGTAACCATCTCCGCCATGTTTTTGAAGGTGACATACTGTGTAGCACTAACACTTAGGTTAGACCTCTCTCTCTCTCTCTCTCTCTCTCTCTCTCTCTCTGGCTATCACCGCTGTCATAGTAGACTTGTTGGAAAGGGAGAACAACACGAAAGGACGGGGCCAAAACATATTATTCAAGAGGAACAATGTGTCACACGTCTAAACAAAATAAAACTGATGCGTGGATACAAGAGGCGAAGCAAAGAACGTGATAGCTTGCTCCAAACTCCGCGGTCAGTCTGTGTTAGCATGGCAAGAAAAGGAAATAGAAGAAGAAAGGAGGGAAAAGGTGTGAAGAAGAGGTGGTGCTATGTTGACTTGTCAACAGTTAGACTTCTGGCTATCACTGCTGTCATAGTAGACTTCTGACTATTGTTGCTTGCTGTCATCTCTCTCTCTCCCACGCAAAAAAAAACCAGCTATTTGGTGCGCCACTTATTAGCATTTTTTTTCACCACATAAAAAAACCAGCTATTTGGTGCGCCACTTTGTAGCACTTTTTTCACCACCACGTAAAAAAACCAGCTATTTGGTGTGCCACTTATTAGCATTTTTGCCAGTATAGTGGACTAGTAAAAATGCAAAATCCAAAAAATTGCATGGAGTTGGGGACAAAATCTCCTCTCCTCCCCATATTAAACCCCGTGGTATCTCTTATCCATTGACCGATCCAGGGACAAAATCTCCTCTCCTCTCTATATCGATGTTAATAACCTTTGGTTGGTTAATAACCCTTGGTTGGTTAATAACCCTTGGTTGGTTAATAACCCTTGGTTGGTTAATAACCCTTGGTTGGTTAATAACCAATTCCCCCCCCCCTCTTGTTTATATATATATATATATATATTTATTCACTTGCTTTTTTCTCAAAAAAAAAAAAAATGGATTCCTCCTCCTCCTCCCTCCCTACTGAGATCTGGCACCACATCCTCAGAGATCACCTACCCCATGAATGGAAAGGCATTGCTGCTTGTACCTGCATCACCTTCTGGTCTCTTCTCCTGGAATCTGTTGATACCGCCGCCACCGCCGCTGCCGCCAGGAGGGGAGTCAAGCGCAAGAGGGGCTCTGAACCAGCCCCAGCCCCAGCCACAGTGCTAGTGCTACTGCTACCGCCCACTCCCCCTCTGCTCTACATGAGCGCCTGCGCCTCCTCTGTTCCCCTCATCCAATGGGCTTGCCACAACCACTGCCCCTGGAACAAGTGAACCTGCGCCCACGCCGCCAAAGGTGGCCACCTGGAAGTGCTTCAGTGGGCTTGTGCCAATGGATGCCCCTGGGACTATTGCGTCCCCCTCTACTCTCATGAGGAGATGCTTCGCTGGGCCTGCACCAACGGTGGCCCTTCTCCCCCCATTATCTTTTTTAGAAGAACATAAAAAACAAAGCCATTCATTCATTCATTCATTCTTGTCGCTGACTGACCACTGTTGTAGTATTTGTGTGGCAAAAAAAAATCTCCTCTCTCTCTTTCTCTCTCACTGACGTTACCCTTGGTACATACCCTTTGGTTTTCCTCCCCCCCCCCTCCAAAAAAAAATACCCTTGGTTAATAAAGGTCAACACATTCCCTCAGCTCTCACAGCTGCACTTCCTCCCTTTCCCTCATTCAGTGGGCTCGCAACAACCACTGTCCAGCAGCAGCAGCGCCTCAAACACGTTCATGGGAATTTTTTCCCACGAAACGCAATGAGTGTACAACACTGCAACGAATCCCAAGGACAGGGCGGATCCTGTGCACGCAGCCACCACAGAACGTCCATGTGGCCTCCTGCTGCAGTGTGGTAGCACGTATCCTTGCCCCAGGGACATGGCGGGACCTGCGCCCTCAGCCACCTCAGCACATCGAGGTGGCCATTCATGGCAGCACTATTACAGGCTCCCTCACCCCATGGGAACGGTGGGTTCTGTGAGTGCGCCCACCTCAGCACATCCAGGCGGCCGTTTCCGGCTGCGGCGTTGCACACCACATGGGTGGTGCTCACTAGGTCGAAATTTCGCTCCTGCACCCATTCCAGGATGTAGATCCGGCACGCATGTGCAGCAGCATTGACCACGTCCAAATTGATGGGGCATGGTGGGCACAGAGAACCCATCCACTGCAGCACGTCCAGGCGCCCGTGCTTGATTGCTTCATCGACTGTGCATGAGCCCAATCAGCATGGGGGTCGCAGCGACCCCGCCCATTGTAGCACGTCCAAGTGGCCTCGTGCAGCCGCCCTCCTACAGACCTGCTCGTCCCAGGGGCAAGGGGGTCCTGCTTCCATAGCCACTGCAGCACATCCAACCTGCCCCTGGAAGCAGCTGCAGTGCACACGTCCTCGTTCCAGGGGCATGGTGAGGAAAGCTGCCCCGTAACCACTTGAGCACGTTGAGATGGCCGTTCCTCGCGGCCTCGGTGCAGACCGCCAGGGTTATGGGGAACTTGTAGGGTTCCTGGCGGTCCATCCATTTCAGCACCTCCAGGTGGCCCCCTGCTGCAGCCATCACGGACACCTTGTGCTTACACTCGAAGGGAGGCCCTATGCTCAGCATCCACCTCAAGAGCGCCACCGATGACACACATGCTGATACGCACAGCGGGGGCAGTGAGAACTCATCGTCATCATCATCCCGCTGCTGCTGCCACTGAGACATTGCAACCTCCCTCCATAGAGGGCACACATACATGGCCACACCCAACCACCTGCGTGGGAGGTGCTCGCACAGCACCGCGCTCAACATCTCTATCGGCAACACCTCGTTTACATTCGACATTTATGTGTGTGTTTTTACATAAATGTATATCCTAGGGCCTAAAATTTCCTCTCTATCAACGCTAATCACCAAATACCCTTGGTTGGTTAATTTAATATTTATTTGTTTTTCTTTTTTTCAACACACACACACACACACACACACACACACAAACATGGATTCCCCCCTCCCTCCCGAGATCTGGTACCACATCCTCAGAAATCACCTACCCGAAGATTGGAAAGGCATCGCCGCTCGTACCTGCACTCTCTTCTGGTCCCTTCTATTGGCTGATACCATGAGGGGAGACAAGCGCAAGAGGGGCTCCGACCAGCCAGCCACAGCCACAGCCACAGCCACAGCCACAGCCCCAGTGCTAGCGCTAGCGCTACCGCCCACTCCCCCTCCGCTCTACATGCACGCCTGTGTTTCCTCCCTACCTCTCATCCAGTGGGCTCGCCACAACCACTGCCCCTGGGACCAACGAACCTGCGCCCACGCCGCCAAAGGTGGTCACCTGGAAGTGCTCCAGTGGGCTCGTGCCAATGGATGTCCATGGGGTAAGGAGACTTGTGCTTGGGCGGCTCAAGTAGGGCATCTGGACCTGCTCCACTGGGCTCATGCCAATGGATGCCCTTGGAGTACAGAAACTTGTTCCAACGCCGCATGAGGAGGCCATCTAGAAGTGTTGAAATGGGCTCGTGCCAACGGCTGTCCTTGGGACGCATATACCTGCTCCAATGCAGCTTTTGGAGGCCATCTGGAGGTGTTGAAATGGGCTCGTGCCAATGGAGGCCCCTGGGATAGAATAACGTGTTCCATGGCAGCTTACAGGGGCCATCTGGAGGTGCTGAAATGGGCTCGTACCAACGGCTGTCCATGGGACACAGATATCTGCTCCTCTGCAGCCGAAGGAGGCCATCTGGATGTGCTCCAGTGGGCTCGTGCCAACGGCTGCCCCTGGGACGAATGGACCTGTGTCTGCGCAGCTGAAGGAGGCCATCCAGAGGTGCTCCAATGGGCTCGTACCAACAGCTGCCCATGGTATAATGAAGTTATTGTAGTTGGATATTCTAATTAATTCTCTACGGAAAAAAGGGTGACGCTTCATGTCGTTATGAAGCTCTCTATGTCGTCATAGCAAAAAAAAAAATAATAAATAAAAAGTTGGCACAGACAGGAACAGTATAAATGGGTTTTATTTTTAGAGATTTGCTCTTATTGGCACACTTTGCACCTTGCGTCTTTGCTTGCTTGTTGCTTTGAGGAGGTGAATATGAAGGCAAAGTAGATTGGTGTTTTATTGATTCTCCCCTCCAAGACTCAGGGAGGAATGTGGTGAGGATCACCATCCAGAGCTCCACGGGCAGTCCAGCTATACACAAGAGTCAAGTGCAAGAGGATAGATAAACTGAGGAAAAACTCCCTTTTTCGCCCTTCTTGAACACCTGTGCTGCTCGTAAAAAGCCCATCGACATGACTTGTATCAGAAAGACAGATGATTTACTTGCTACAGTTTGCTTCTGTTTTTTTTTTGGAAACTGGTTGCTGTAAGGATGACAACTTTCTTTTTATTATTATTTGTAGACAACCCAAAAAAAAGAACGAGTGATGTCATCACAAATAAAAAGCAAAAAAAAAAACGGTTTCCTGTAGGGAAAGAACACGCTAGGGTGCGATCTGGTTTCCCTGCCAATTGGTTAATAACAACAACGATAATGTGTTAATAACCCCTTAACGCCCTGGCCAGCCAAAAAAAAATGAATTCCTCCTCTGACAACACCTCCTTCCTCCCTCCAGAGATCTGGTATCACATACTCAGAGATCACCTACCCGATGAATGGAAAGGCATCGCCACTCGTACCTGCACCCTCTTTTGGTCCCTTCTCCTGGCCAATACCAAGAGGGGAGTCAAGCACAAGAGGGGCTCCAACCAGCCAGGAGCACCAGCTCTAGTGACAACCCCAGCTCCAGCTCTAGCTCCAGTGCTAGCGCCCACTCTCCCGCAGCTTTTCATGCGCGCTTGCCTATCCTCCCTACCCCTCATCCAATGGGCTCGCCACAACCACTGCCCCTGGAACAAGAAGGTTTGCGTGGCTGCTGCGGACAGAGGCCATCTGGAGGTGCTCCAGTGGGCTCGCGCCAACAGCTGCCCATGGGATAGGAGGGTTTGCATGGCTGCCTCAGACAGAGGTCATCTGGCGCTGCTCCAATGGGCTCGTGCCAACGGTTGCCCCTGGGACGTGTGGATCTCTGTACTGGCAGCAAAGGGAGGCCATCTGGAGGTGCTCCAATGGGCTTGTGTCAACGGTTGCCCCTGGAATATAATGGTCTGTATCTCAGCAGCTCGACAAGGGCATCTGGGCCTGCTCTGCTGGGCTTGCAAGAATGGATGTCCATGGGATAAATGGGTCCGTATCTCAACAGCTCAAGAAGGGCATTTGGACCTGCTCCGCTGGGCTCATGAGAATGGATGCCCATAGGCTGCCCAGGCTGCCATCTTCTAGATGGGCTCAGCACCAGCTGGTCTTCTGCCACCTCCACCCCCCCCCCCTTTATATTAAGAATTCTACTCTCTACTTTTTACCACTGTTTTTAAACTGTCTTTAGACTCTCTCTCTTTCTCTCTCTCTCTCTCTCTCCATACATAAATTTTAGGCTTCTAACTTGGTGAGTTTCACCATTCCCTATGCAAAAATTCAGACTTCTAACTTGGTGAGTTTTGTTATTGATATTCCCTTATACAAAAATTTAGGCTTCTAACTTGGTGAGTTTTGCTATTGATATTTTTTCCTATACAAAATTTAGGCTTCTAAGTTGGTGAGTTTTGCCTTTTATTTGGCCAATCCTCCCTCCTTTGTCCTTCTCTTTGCTTTCCTTTTATTTTATGTAAACCATTCATTCTAAGAGTGATGTTGATGGGGAATAACCCTGCGGATCAAGAAAGGGACGGCACGTAAGCGACTCTGGGTTTATTCACAAGAAAAGGGGTGTGGACCAAAGTGTGTGCTTTGAATGTGTCGTGAGGAAAAGGGGAAAATAAAAAGGGCAAGAAAAATTGGAGGTATCGGGAGAGTGTCGACAGAAGTCATAATAGTTGTTTTCAACATTTCACTGCCTTCCCAAAGAGAACTAACGCCGTTTGCGACGTTTCTTGGTCTTGGGGTACTTCTTCCCCCAGTAGGTGGTGATGAGTCGCTGGGAGCCGAAGTCCTTGGCTGCAACCCAGGAGTTATCCGAGTCGGGGTATCCTTTCCACTTCACGAGATAGTAGCGGTCAGAAGGTGGGCCGTCATGGTCGAGGACCTTTTCAACTTCGAAGTGCTTATCTTCAAAAGGAGTGTTGGGATCAACAAGCTTGAGAGCACTTGGAGGAACCTTGTCAGGGAGTATGTCGCCAGTGATGTCCTGAAGGACGTAGGCTCCGTTGTTGGTGCAGTGGTGGATGATGAAGGGGCCGAGATATTTAGGATCGGTTTTGGAGTTTGCTGACGAGTTTTTCAGCATTACCTTGTCGCCGGGAGAAAAATGGGTGATTTTGTTGTTGGCGTTGAAATACTTTTCTACGTTAGCGGAGTATTTGGCAACCTTTTCGTAGATGGAGGGGTAGACGATTTGCAGCATGACCTTGGTGAGAGAGGTGATCTCACGAGGAGTTTTAAGCTTGGATATGCTTTCAAAGTAGTTTTCTGGGTAGGAAAGAGGCCTGCCGAAGAAGAGCTCAAAGGGTTTGGAGTCTGAGCGACGGGATATGCGCTGATTCAGGGCGAATTGAGCAATGGGGAGGAACGTGGACCAGTGTCCGAGGTCGCCTTTAAGGGATTTCAGGAGCATGGATTTGGTGAGCTTGACGTGGCTTTCTGCAGCTCCGTTGGCTCGTGGGTGGTATGAAGAGATGAACCGGTGGTCGAAACCTGCCTGGTCACGTACTGCGGACATGATTTTGTTGACAAATTCAGTGCCGTTGTCAGACTGGACGATTTTGGGGAAGCCGAGTTCGCAGATGATCTTGACAAACTCACGGGAGACTTCTTCCGCGGATTTGTCCTTGAGAGGGCGGAGAATCGTAAAACGTGTGGCGATGTCCGTGATGATGAAGATGTATTGATAGCCCATGAAGTCTGTTTGCAAGGGGCCAGTAAGGTCGATAGCGATATGCTCGAAAGGAAAAGTAGCATGTATCGACTTGAGAGGGTGGAAGCCGAGCCGTGTGACGTTGAAGCGAAGGCATTCCTTGCAATGGCGTGCTGTGTTGTGGCAGTCATTGCGGATGTTGGGCCAGAAGTAACCTTCCTTAAGCACTTTGCGAAGGAGGCTTTCAGCACCTTCGTGGCCGATGGAGTGGAGTCGTTCCAAGATTTGTTGACGTTCGTTGGGTGGAGGAACCGTTTTGCTGAGAAGGTCCTTGATGAAGTCGTTTAACGTACGTGAGGGAGCCGAGAGTTGGCTGTCGTCGAGTTCGATGTTGTTGACTTTGGGTTTAGGGGCCAGAGTTTTGGCGCTCTGAGGAACTTGAGGAACATTCAGCGGTGCATTGCCGAGGATGGAAGGAGCGTACAATCGCGAGAGGGAGTCCTCTAAGATATGATGAATGCCAGGCCGATGGAAAACCTCGAAGTCGTAGTGAAGGATTACAAGAGCCCAGTGTGCGAGCGTGCTGTTGAGGTCTTTTGCGTTGAAAAGATGCACAAGAGGTCTGTGGTCCGTGTAGAGTAGGAAGCGTCGGCCGATGAGGTAGTAGTGGAATCTGCGAAGCGCGAAGATGATGGCAAGCAGCTCTCGTTTGATGGAAGGATAATTGCGTTGAGCGGGGTTAAGAGCCTTGCTGGCGAAGCAGATGTAGCTACGCTTGCCGTTGTCGTCTTCTTGGTAAAGTACAGCGCCAACACCATGCTGAGAAGCGTCGGTGCCAACACGAAAGGGTTTGTCCCAATCTGGTGCGCTTAAGATGGTTGGACTGGAGATGACGCGCTTGAAAGTGTCAAGTGCTTGTTGACAGCCGTCATTCCAATAAGGTCGGATATCAGGGACGTTCCGGAGAGGTTCGAGGGGTGCCGCGATCTCTGCGTAGCGAGGGATGTAGTCCCGAAGGAAGTTGGTGAAACCTAGGATACTCTGTATTTGTTTGCCTGTGGTGGGAGTAGGTAAAGTAGAAAAGGTAGAGATTTTCTCTAGGTCAGGTAGGCGGCCATCTCTTGATACAATATGACCAAGGAGTCGCACTCGGGTATATCCAAACTGGCATTTCTCGAGGCGGAGGCGGAGGCCTGCAACAGTGAGGGCATCGATGACCTTGACGATGTCACTGATGTGCTGTTCCAGCGAAGAGGATTTGGTGAAGACCAAGATATCGTCCACGTAGTGGGAGGAGATGTCGATCAGGAGGCGAAGGGCGGCTGCGATGAAGCGGGACATGACAGCCTGAACGTGCTTGACGCCGAAAGGTGCGCCTACGAACTTGAGCCGTACGCCATACCATGTGAAGGTAAGCTTTTCTTGGTGAGGTGGATAAACCAGGATTTGGTTGTAGGACCAGACGAGGTCCAAAAGGGTAGCCCATTTGAGGCCTAGAGCTCGTTCGATGAGAACTTTGGTGTCCTCGATCGGGTACTCGTCATCAGCGAGGAGAGGGTTAATGCCACCGGGGTCAATACAGATTCTGACTTTCGACCATTTGCCATGTTCGTCTTTTTTGGGGACTGGAAGGATGGGAGAATTCCATTGGCAGTCGAGTGAAGAGAGTGCAATGACGCCGTGTCGGAGCCATTCGGTGAGTTGCCTAAAGACTGAGTTGTGATAGATCTCGGGGATAGTGTACTGTTTGCGGAAAACAGGTTTGGCATCGCCGGTGTTAAGGTAAATTACACTTTCCGGAAGGGAACTGCTGGGGCCGTGAGGCACTTGCTGGTTGCGCTGGAGCGCGTCGTGGATGCCTTCAGCGATCTTTCGAGCAGTGTCGGGAGGAGGAGGAAGCTCAACACATTTGTCCTTGTCGGAAATGTTGGAGTCGTCTTCCTTGAATTCTTCTCGTTCGCTAGGAAGAGGATAACGCACAGGAAGGCCGAAAAGACCAACGCTAATGCGTCGCATGATGTCTCTTCCAAATAGGATCTCATGCTCACCTTGAAGAGGCATGATGAAGAAGTGGTGAAACAACTTGCGAGAACCACAGTCGATGCGGACGTGTGCCGCACGGCGGGTAACGTGGGTGGTGGACCTGTCGCCTAACATGATTTCCATATCGTCTATGTTGGAGATGATGGTGTGGTGGCATTTACAGGATGTTGGGTGGAGGTATCTTTCCGCTGCTGCTGGAGAGATGAAGGAGTGTGATGCACCAGAGTCTATGAAGGCTGTGGCGCGCTGACGGTTAAGGAGGATGGGAGCCGTGATGGGAGGTTCCACTTTGTCCTCGCAGTCGTCTTCTACGTCGTCGTCGTCGTCTGTGTCGAGACCTTCCACATGAATAGCTTCAGGGGTGACTACAGGGCTGGGAGCGTCCGTAGCAGAGTCAGAAGCGTTGCCAGGGTGAAGGAGGGAGTTAAGGTCGATGGCAGCAAGCTCTACGTTGCCTTGAATCTCCCAGGCGTGGCGGACTGCTTCCATGAACTCCTGCTTTGCGGTAGCGTCCAGTGCATTGGTGGATGGCTGGTTGGTGCCAGAAGGAGGCGGAGCCGGTGAAGGAGCTGGTGAAGGAGACGGTGACGAAGGTGGCAATGATGCCGAAGCCGGTTGCTGAGACGTTGATGTCTGCGCTTGGCTAGCGTTGAGTGCTGCAGGCTGGCGGGGTTTACACTGATGACCAGGATGCCAGGGCGCTGAGCACTTACGGCAGGTGTGTTTGTTGGAGGACGGAGGATGTCCTGATGATGAGGAAGAAGATGAGGAGGACCCGTTGTTGTTGCCATTGTGGCGTTGGCCGGTGTTGGCTTTGCTAGGCGTCTGGGTGCCGTCTTTCATCTGTTTAATCCGTTTACATTCAGCTGCTGAATGTCCGGATGTTGGGTGAAGAGGGCAGCTCGTACTAGAGGGAGCTTTGTGTGTGTAAAGATTAGCTTCAACGCTAAGAGCTATCTGTACAGCTTGGTCGTATTTCTCTGCGTTCCGCAAGAGTAGCACGTTGCTGACTGATTCCAGGAGGCAAGGGTTGAGACAGCGTTTCAGTGCGGCTATTTTCTGCGCTTCAGACGGCTGCTCAGTCATCTGTTGAAGGATGTTGTCTATCCTCTCGATGACCTTTCTCACCGGTTCCTTGGGTCGGTGGCTAAGTTTGAAGAACTCGTCATGGAGACGGGTTTGAAGTTCCGCGCTGCCGAAGTGGGTGGCGAAGAGGTCTCTGGCCTCGTGCCATGACAAGCGGGGTATAACTATATTGTTTTGTACCCAGTGGGAAGCGATCTTGGACCCTTGTGTGTATTTAGCGAGGGCCATGTTCCACATGCTGGGGTGAAGGTTGACAATCTGAAGGTTGTTCTCCAGTTGCCGAAGAAAGGGTTCCGGGTCGCCGTCACGCTCGGGGTTGTAAGCGGGTAGACCAGTCGGAATCTTGGAGGAAAATGAAGGAGAGTCCAGAGAGGTAGGTCGTGCCGAAGGGGAGAATAACGGGCGCACTGTGAAAGGTGTGTCAGCTGCACGGTAGGGTGTGTTCGCTACGTGGGGTGGGCTGTCGAAGAAGAGGCTCTCTTCGCCTTCTTTGACCTTCTCGGGCTCGGTGTGTGGTTGCCGTTGGGTTATGACTACCTGGTTGAGCTCGATGCGCTCAAGGCGGTCTGCGATATTGTTCACGATGCGGGTAAGGGTGTCGAACCGCTTGTCCACGTGTGTGATGGTGTTTGTGACGATTGTCTCGTGGCGCTCGAAGACGGACTTGTCGGTGCGCTTAAGGAGGACATCAACAGCTTCTACGAGGTAGGAGATGTTGGAGGTTTGATGCTCGAGGCTGTCGAGCCGTTTTGAGAGGTATTGTGGGTCTCTCTGCTCTGCTTGCTGGAGAGCGTGCTCCAGTTTCTGGATGTATTGCTCTGCGGAGTAGAGCTCCCGTTTTGTGGCCGTAAGTTGGGCGAAGATTTCATCCTCGTTGACCGGCTGGTGTTTGCCCAGAGATTCGAGGAGCTCGTCCCGTGTGACCTTGAGGTGTATGATGGAGGCTTGCTCCTTTTCGATGAGAAGACGAAGTTCCGCGGGGGATAAATCGTCCCAACGTTGAGCGTCGCACTTGTCGTCGTCGCTCATTGTGGTGAGGTTGAACCGTTCTTGCCGCGAAGAGTTCGCTTAAAAAAAATGTTGATGGGGAATAACCCTGCGGATCAAGAAAGGGACGGCACGTAAGCGACTCTGGGTTTATTCACAAGAAAAGGGGTGTGGACCAAAGTGTGTGCTTTGAATGTGTCGTGAGGAAAAGGGGAAAATAAAAAGGGCAAGAAAAATTGGAGGTATCGGGGAGAGTGTCGACAAGAAGTCATAATAGTTGGTTTTCCAACAGTGAGACCAGCAGGGTTTGGGCAACGTTCTACCCTCACAAGGCTCCACCTTGGCATAAATAGGCTTGGTTCCTTACCATCAGAGTTTGAGAGGGAGAGTGCATCTTGGGTGTTTGCTTGTTTGAACTCCTACATATCCTCCTTTGCTGGATGGCAACGTAATTAGTTGTGGAGTTGGAGGGGTCGGGGTTGTTTGTGTATAGAAGTGAAGCAGGGGCGTTTCATACAAAACTGAGAAACAGAAGCACATAAAGAAGCAACTGTTAAAAAGGCTATACAATAACTTCTGTTTGTTCAATCGACAGATCAGAACAAAACATAAGCATGGGATACGCATTACCAAAAAAATTCGACATCAATTGACATCATCAAATATCAATTGATGTTCTGCTGCCACCATTGTTGCTTACTTGGGCTTGCTCTGGCTTTGTTTCTCGTGCTACTTGCTTGCTTTGGCTTTGTGTTGCTTTAACATCAACAACAACAACAACAACAACAACAACAACAACAACAACAATATAAGACAACAACAACTATAATCAGTAAGTAATGAAATGAGAAATCACAAAGGCATAACACTGCAAACAAACACCAAAAAGATAGCACTCCGATGGAGTGCTAAACAATCAACACCAAAAGACAATCAAAAAACAATGAATAATAAAAACACAAAACTGGAGTTAAAAAGCTGCCGCTCTGATGGAGTGCTACTGCATAAGGATAGAATTGCAACCAAAACAGCCAAAAAGAAAAAAACACAAAGAGGAAAAGGACAAACAATCCAATAAACAAACTCTAACCAACAGACAAAATGAAATATAATACATACATTCCAACACGTCGATCAGAATGGAATCATCACTCTCTTCATCCACTGCAACTGCTGATGGAGCTGTCTTGGGCATATTTGTCTTGCTTTTGCTATTTCCACTACCACCACGTGGTGTATCTGTATGCATGCATGCATGCAAGTGAGATGCGATGCATTTGTGTGTTGTTATTGTGCAAAGAAAGGACGGATATAAGCAAGTAATAACAAAAAGAAAAAAAGAAAAAAAAAATGAGTAGGAGTAGTGGATGTTGTGGTTGTTGTAACCACTAAACATGAGCACCTCTTATTTGTTGCAGGAGTGATATCAACACTCATGAGACTGGCAATCTCATCGTCATCATCATCATCAGCATCAGCATCAGCATCATTATTCTCTGAGGAGCTGCTATTGCTACTGCTGCTGCTGATACTAGAAGCAGTAGACTTGGTAGAAGCTGTAGGCTTCTTTTTCTTCTTGGATTTTTCTTCTTCCTGCTCTGACTCCTCTGACTTATCTGCCACCTCTGACTCCTCCGACTCGGTGGCGGTCTTCTTTTTCTTTTTTTTCTACTATTGCTTCTGCTTCTGCTTCTGTTTCTGTTTCTGCTTCTGCTTCTGCTTTTGCTTCTGCTTTTGCTTCTTTTTCTTTTCTTTCAGCAGCAGATCATTATCTGCTTTCCATGGCTTTTTGCTTGTTGCAGGAAAAGAAGAGGCAGCAGAGGATGACATAGCTCTTGGGCGCTTTGTTGAGCTTGGTTTTTGCTGCTTTCTTTTTGCTGCTATTGCTGCTGCTGCTGCTGCTGCTGCTGCTGCTGCTGCTATGTCCATTTTGTCTACAAACTCACCAACTGATGTAGCATTTGCATCATCATCACCACCACCACCACCACCACCACCACCCAGACGACTGCCATCATCAAGACTAAACTCTGCATCATTCAAACTACTACTCTGGTCCACAGCAGCAAAAGAGTGAAGGTCAGGCCCAAAAAACTCTGTTAAGTCAATGCAGGGGCTGGCATCAACAGAGATATCTTGCTGCAGCTCACTGCTCTTCTGAGCCAGCTTATCTATGGCTTTTTAGTGCCTAACCAGATGGCATTTGGCGCAATGCTTCTCCCTCTTCATTTCTATAGTGCCAACTTTGGTAGAGGCTGTATGGATGGGCTGCCACGTTTTGTCTTCCAATTGATCCACATATTGTAAATCCCTGGAGAGTAACAGAAAGAAAAAAAGAGAGAGAGAGAAAGAGAGAAAGAGAGAGAGAGAAATTAAGAGGAAAAGAAAAAAAGAAAAGTGAAAAAGTGGTGAGTTGTTACTATAAAACAAACAAACAAACAAACAAATAAACAAACAAATAAAAAAACGACTTACCAATCAGCTGTGAGTGGTGATATAGCATCCAGCTTAGGCAAATCTTTGACATGCACAATAGCAGCTGCATTAGATAACTGGCCTGCTGGCATGTTAGCTGTAGCAGAGCTGCTAGCTGTACTCTTGTTCTTGCTTTTGGTGCTGCTGCTGCTGCTGTTGCTGTTGCTGCTTTTGCTTTATTTTTGCTTAGGTTTTTTGGATTTTTCCACTGTGATGTGCGGCCACACTCACTCTAGCTGAGAACAAACCAAATGATGAATGCATGTCTTCTAGACCTTTCTATCCAAAGGATCCAACTCTAGCAGAGTATTTTGTTGTTGCGCTTCCTTTACCAAGCAGTGACGAACAGTAAGCACCAACTGCCTAACATCCTCCAAAGGTCTAGAAAGGTTGATGCTGGTAGAAATGCACATGCCTTCAAGGATTTCAGACTGGTAAAGTTCAACGCCTTCTCTGCCAAGGCTTCTTGCACCGTAAAGGGAGGACAATAATGGGTCAGCTTTATATAGTAGAGGAACAACTTTACCTTGGTAGAATGCTGCTTATCTACTATCGCTTCCTTTTGGGCCGCTTGCTCTAATTGCTGGTGATCCAGTGGGGGATGTAAGAAGGCCTCTGGATCTTCCTCCATCATTGTTTCTTCTTCTTGTTCTTTTTCTTCTTCTTCTTGTTGCTTTTCGTCTTCCTCTTCCTCTTCCTTTTCTTCTGACATCCTCTCTTGTTGTCTTTTTGTTTGATGACGGCTTGTTGTTGCCTTTGGAGGAGTAGCTAACATAAAGGCATCTGCCAAAGACGACTCATGTAACCATTCTTGGCTCAACGGTGGCAAGCAAGTATTTTCCTCATGTTGGGCTATTACTATAAGTAAGCAAGAGAGAGGGAAAGAGAGAGAGAGAGAGAGAGAAACAGAGAGTGAGTGAACAAGCAAAGGGAATTTAAAGCAAAAAAGATAACAAGTCCCACTCACAGCAAGCAAGTAAGGAAAAAAGGG
>JAVKOQ010000247.1:62500-78262 GCA_031835245.1 Balamuthia mandrillaris
ATGATGAAAACAAAAAACTAACGGTCAAAAAAATTAAGGTGGATAACCGTCGTCCTCAGGGCGTTGCTGCCCCAGAATTATGGTTCGTGGGAAGAACAGGACGAGCACGCAGGGGACGGCTCCTCAAGTAGGCTAAAGGAGGGTGTGGCTCCTCAATCGAACCAAACGTTGTAATGAACAAGTTAAACAACGCCAAGGGTAAACAAACAACAACTTTTTGTGCATGGCTTGGTGATAGTAGTCACAGGTCAGCAACTAGAAGTCTGTCTGAATGAAGAGGGAGTTGAAGTGAGGAAGTGAAAAAAAAAAGGAGTGAAAGATCAAAAAAACTGATAACACCAGCACAACACTCATAGAGGCATGAAAAACGAGTTAAGGGCTTGAGTGAAAGGGAAAAAAACAAAGGCATGTGAAAAATCCAGCGAAAACACAGCACTCTGATGGAGCAGGGCGTGATAACATAAATGCCGAGTTACAGTCGTTGATAAAAAGCAAAATAACCATGTCGTGTTCAAACAGAGCAAAAAACACGGCGCTCCGATGGAGCGGCACCATCTAAGGTCGATTTTGGACAGAACATTGTTGTTCTGAGATAAAAAGAGTAAGTCATGTTCAAAATGAGTAGAAAACATGCCGCTCCAACGGAGCGGCACTTGCACAGGCCAATTTCAGACTAAACGGAGCCTAACGGACACCAAAAAACTAAGTTATGTTCAAAATTAGCGGACAACATGCCACTCCAACGGAGCGGCACTTGTACAGGCCAATTTCGAACTGAACGGGTCCGAATGGACGCAAAAAAACTAAGTCATGTTCAAAATTCGCAGAAAACATAGCGCTCCGACGGAGCGGCACTTACACCGGCTGATTTCGGACTGAATGGAGCCTAACAGACACAAAAAAAGTAAGTCATGTTCAAAATTCGTGGAAAAAATGGCGCTCCGACGGAGCGGCACTTGTACAGGCCAATTTCGGATTGAACGGAGCCTGACGGACGCAAAAAACCTAAGTCATGTTCAAAATTCGCGGAAAACATTTAGGTTAGGGGTTAGGGTTAGGGTTAGGGTTAGGGTTAGGGTTAGGGTTAGGGTTAGGGTTAGGGTTAGGGTTAGGGTTAGGGTTAGGGTTAGGGTTAGGGTTAGGTTCCACCCAAGTGGAGTTGGGTGTTCGCCACTCTTTCCTTTCTCCGATGTTCCCCTTGAAGCCCTCTCGAACAAAGAAACCTGCGCCACCCCTTCCATAGCCACTCCTCCCTGGAGCAGCCCCTCCACCCATCCACCGATACCCCTCCAATCGAGGGGCAACCATCCTCCTATGTTCGCACACTCCAATAATGTCAAATTGCTTACTGTCAGCCCAACAGCTGACCAATTCCTCTTGTCCCCAGCCCCTAGAGTTGACAAACGCTACTGAAGTCATTGGGTCTCCTCTCCTTCCTCCTCCACAATGTCAGACCAGTTGGCAGCACCATGATACTCCTCCTCAGCCAGCGCGATGCTTGAGAGTTCCAAAGAGCTGTCCAAGGCCACTGTTCCAACATTCTCCTCCTTTTCCTTCTTCTTCTCCATCTTTCTTTGCTCTTTAGGCTTCCACAGCGGTTTACCTTCATTCTTGGCTTCTTCAATTCGGGCTTTGCCCACCCACCAGCGGGTAAAAGCATACAGCCTGGCTCTTTCCGCAATAATGTCTTCGGCAGCCTGGGCCGTCTCCAAAGTAACTCCCCAATGCTGCGTGCCATTCTTCTCTCCTACTTTCCACACTCCGACGTGCTTGAGCCCCAGCTCGAAGATCCTCTCACTTACCTTTTCCTTCTTAAGGTCCTTACCGCTCACCACAATCGATCTGCCCTCCACCGCCCCTACCTTGGAGTAGGGACTGGCAAAGCCATACTTTGGTTTTACTGTAGACCAATAGTTCGGGTCGGTTACTGTATCTTTGGTCCACGTCCTCCTGTATATGTTGGAGTTATCCTGCCAACATATCCCTTGTTCCTTTGCCATTTCTTCCTTCCAGTATTCCAAGCTTGGCGCGCTGACCGTAGTTGCCGTTGGAGGGAAATTCCTTTCCGCAGTAATCATATCACACCGCGGAGCTGATCCGACCACCTCCGCGTAAGACCGTTGGGAACCCAGAGTAAGGCCGCCTTTGGTACTATTTGCACTTCCTTTTTCCACCATAAGATTATTGATCTCCTTGTCGAGGGATTCAATCAGGTCCCTGAATCGTACAATCACTGCGAGTGAGAGTACGCCTGCCTCGGAGAGCTTACCACACTCGTGAGAAACACGGCTAATACAATCAAACAGCAGCGCCACTTGACTATTGGTTCGCTCCTTAACGCCGTCTGCACTGACTGAGTCCGAATCAATCTTCCCCTTGGGCACAACACTTGTCCCTTCCTCTCGGCGGGGCGAATCCGCTACCGAGTTACACTGATCCTCTGCCCCTCTGTCGTCCTCCTCCTTTTGGTTCACCCTGGGAGAAGGAATCTTGACTGTGGTAGTGTTCAGGTGCCCATACTTTTCCACCGCAAACTTGAACGCTTCCTCCAGAAACTGATTTAGCTTGTCCCCTTTGACAAAACACTCGGGGATCTTTGTCTCTTTTTGCACAGCTTGCAAAGCGGGCTTCCACGAACGATTACCGTTTAGGGTCCCCAGTCTAAGACGTTCCTTCATGGCCAGATCCACCCATCGACGTAGGACCTGTTCCCTCTCCTGACTGTCAATCAATTCAGTGCTCTTGCGTGGCAGAGTCCTATTTTTCCGCATTTTTCCCGCTCCACCAGGTAGATAATGTCCACAATGTCTTGGGTCTCCTTTGTGATTGAGGTGCACACTCAGTCATCATCAGAGTCGCAGGACAAACCTTCCACAGGTTTGCTCTCAGCAAGAAGCAACCAGTGTCATCATGCTTTCAAAATGTCCCAGCAAGTAGGCATCCAAAAACAAAGAGTGATGTAACCCTTTGGCTTCACTTCATGGCCAGTGGCACTTCTCCACATATCTCCATTATGTAGGCTACTCATTTTTACTTCTTTGGCTAGAAGTGTTTCTTAAATGAAGCTATCAGTGGCACATGAGTCCAGCACAGCCTCAACTGTCCTTCTGGGCCAGCGCCCCACTTTGGCTTCCAGACTTGCCCTTTGTGTCCCACAAAGCATCACCAAAAGTGTTCTTCTTCTTGCTTTGGTCAACACATTTGTTTTCTGAGCACTCTCTTGTCCAGTGCTCTCTCAACTTGCAGTTGTAGCAAAAGGGTCACTTTTTCCTCCTGTCATTGCCCAGACTGCTATCATTGTTGTTCTTCTCCCGCCTTGAGCTCTTTGACCGATGGTCCAAGCTCCTCTTTGCATGTTTCCATCCTTCCTAGTCTCTAGTGAGGTTCAGGGCATCAGCCATATTAGCAATGTTTTCCTGCTGAAGGAATTTCTTCTTCAGGTCCAGAACAGCGTCTGTGATGAACTTCTTCAAGACCTGAGTCTCGCTGAAATCCATGAGGAAAGCCTCTTGTAGCGCTGTACGCACTCGCAAGTTCCAGGCATCTACAGACTCATCAACGTTCATCCGAAGGTTTCCAAGCTTCATAATCTTAGCAGTCACTCAGTCATGATGCTGAAAGCAGTTGAGGAGCTGTGTTTTTGCCTCCCTGGGGGTTAGTAGGACTCCACCTTTTGTTCGTTCTTGCTCAAGGAAGCAGCGAACAACATCAGCGTTGTCGCGAAGTTGTCCTTCAAAGTGAAGGATATAGTCCTGATGACTCCAGCCAGCAGTGGCCGCATAGCAGTCGAATAAAATTCATCATACTCTTTTTCTTCACCAACAGAGTCCTGTTGCTTGATGGCTGGGACAGTGGGATTGGATTGTTTGTTGGAAAACCAACAATTCATGTCATTTTGACTTCCTGTCGACACTTTACCTGGATATCCCAAATTCTTTCACCCCTTTTTATTTTCCCTTTTTCCTTGCGACACATTCAAAGCACACACTTTGGTCCACGCCTCTTTTCTTGTGAATAAACCCAGAGTTGCTAACGTGCCGTCCCTTTCTTGATCTGCAGGGTTTATCCCCCATCAACATGTTGTTGAGTAGATGAAATCATGTTGAGAGAGCAAGACATAGAAGCAGAGGGGCATGAAGGAGGAAGTGAGCATGTATGCTGCTGTGTTAGTTCAAAGGTGCATACAGATGAAGTAGAGCTGAGTGGGGTAACTGTAGCAGAAGGGGTTGCTGGGAGCTTGCTGGTTCTTGCATATTAGCTTAGTGCATTGATCCTTAGTGTGGTTAGGTTTCTTGCAATAGGAACACATAGCGCCTGGAGTGCAAAGGAGTTAAGGGTATGAAGATGGTTGTCTTGCACTCTTGTGGCTTTTTCCTGAAGAAGGGAAAGCAGCTTCTAGGATTGGAATCAATTCCAGCTGCAGTAGTAAGGTCCCAAGGTTTATCCCATATAATTTGTTGTTTGTAATGTGTTTTGAGGGGTTCTAGGAGAGACCTTGGAGTATGCTTTGAGTTTATCCTGAATGTATGGGGAAGCCAGTTGCAGAGTGTACTGAATCAGTCGATAAGTTGATGAACAGACTCGCCTGGTTGCTGTCAGAAGGTAGTTACAGTGGTAGTCATGGTAGTTTCAGCGCTTGGTAAATGATAATACTGGTGGAACACAATGCGGGCTTCTTCCTAAGGAAGATTGCAGGCATGTCGATGGCACAAAACAGTCCATGTCTGGTAAAGGTGGTGATCAGGGCTTGTGTCCATCACTCAACTGGGTAGTCATGGGCACAAAGAAGATATTCAAGCTCTTTAGTGTGAAGAGTAGGGTCTTCACATTTGTCTGAGTTGAATTTGGGTAATTTAGTCCAACTTAACAAAGAAAGGAACAAATGATCAGAAAGGAGTGTAATAATAGAAGAAAAAAAGAAAGACCACAGGAGGGAATCTCTGTCGTTGCTTTAAAGTACACTGAGGGTAAGGAAAAAAGGAGAATGGAAGGATGAGGGGATTCCAAAAGAAAAGAAAGCTGAGAGTCCAGGACGGATTCAACATGAGGAGTCTGGAGATAAGTGTTGGTGATTTTACCAACATGTTGTGTGAGAAAGAGGGATTGGCACGACCCAAGGCCAGGTTGTGACACAGGTTTGCTATTGACCTCTTTATTAAGTATCCCAAAAAGCTTGAACATTGCAATCAACTATGAGATAAGACTTCTTCTATTAACGGTGACAAAACTCTGTCCTTAGGTATCGCCAAGCTCCTAACTCAGGAAAAAGCACAGCTTTAGGCACTATGTCTTCTTCCTTCTACCAGTGGTTCTTCTTCATCTTTTTCTTCTTCTTCCTCAGCATGCACACTGTCACTCTACTTTGATCAAGAGGGACCTGTTACAAGTAAAAATGGTGATTATAGTCACTAATCTAATCAGTGTCCTGCTCAGTCTTAAACCTTGGCTCCCAATGCTATAGACTCATTTACTATCCCTTCACAGGCTTCTTTGTCACCATTCAACTTGCTGTTATTTTCCCCAGCATCTACTTTATCTTCCTCTTTTGAATAGAGAGCAGCTAGTCTTCAGGCATGACATTATGCATCACATTGGCATTGGTTGCTTTGGCCTACCAGTCTTCTTCATCTACACCCTAGTCTTCACTGACATAGCCACTTTCACCATTCTTCATCCTCTCCTAGACAACTCTAGTCTTGCCTAAGATTATTGATGAAAATGGGTCCTGTTGCTTGACGAGTCACAATGGTCTCTCAACTCCATCACCATCACCAACGAAATGCCTAGCCCCAATAATCCTATTTGTGCACTGATGACCAGAAACAGATGTCATGTCACAGTGGTCATTGACTCTAGTGCCAGCCAGTCCTTTATGGACCTCTCTATCATTGACTTAGTTTGTGTCAAAACCAAGCAAGCCAACTACACTATCAAACTTGAACACCAAGAAACCACCACTACATGTGCTGCTGAAATGAAGCCACTTGCCATTGGCTTTGGTGAACACCATTTCCATTATATGTTCTCCGTTTTGCCTCAACCAGACAGTCAACAGATCATCCTGGGCTGAGACTTCATGTGCAAGTCTAGCATGGCGTTACTGACATTCCCATTGACCACCCTGAGGAACCACTACTCCACTCCAAGGACCACATCACATGGTGTCAGCATCAACGCCTAGTGAAAGCTGTCAAAGAACACATCTGCAAGCACATCCTTAAAGCTATTGAGAAATACCTCCAAGAGAACAAGGTCCTGCCAACTATACCATTCCCCTGGACCTCACATACCCAATTCCTACTATTCATAGCATTATCTTCAAAGTGCAAGGCTTTTTCATTGCCTCTGCCCTTGACCTTATCTGATCTTACATGCAATGTTCCATTGCTCCAAAAGACTGCATCAAAACTACATTCACATGGAACAGTTGTCAATGGCACAACACTTCCAGCACCTCATGGACGTCATCACTGCTGCCATTGCTGAATTCACTTCCCATTACATCAACAATCTCGTGTCATTTCCCAAAGTATGGAAGAACCTATTGAGCAACTTATCCACGTTATCACTGCAGGACTACATATTTGTCAGGAGAAGTGTCTGTTTGGGTACAAATGCCTCTGTATCCTCGGTTTCACATCAACTGCAGTGATATCCTTCCTGACCAATGCAAGCTCTTCACCTTCATGCTCCTAGAAGTAACATCACTAGCAAGCAGATGCAGTCCTTTTTCAGCTTTGCAGTTACTACCTTCATGACTTCATTCTCATGTTCACCCAACTCATCAGGTCCCTTGACGCCCTCTGGTACATCAAGGTCGTCTGCCCCCATTGGAACCAAGACTGCCAGGACGCCTTTGACGCCCTCAAGCGCATCTTATCCAACCCACCTAAGCTCTCTCTCTACAACCCATCCTTACCTCTTTTGGAGGGCACTGATGCCTCTCAATTTGGTGTTGGCGCTGTTTTCTACCAGGTAGGACCCAAGATCAAGCACCAGTACATCAGAGTTGAGGGAATAAAATAATTTCAATATATTTTAATTATTATCAATAAATCAATAAAAAATCAAAAACCAATTTTCACGTCCTCATGGTTGTGACGGAAGAAGGGGATCGTCCACCAGACAAGATAAGTCTTCTCTGCAAATGTCCAGGTTGTTGGTGAATCCAACCTGTGCTCAAAGTACAGTTTGAACTGTGCAATGTGAGCATGGTTGTTTTGATCTAATAAATCAATGTCTGTGATGAACGGGAGGAAATCCATCATCTCTCGCAATTCAGCTTGATCAAGACGGGCACGCTTGACTGTCACAATTAAAACGTGGTCATTGCTGTCATCCCAGTCCACTTCAAATGCCAGCCCAGGCAACTGGCGAAAGAATAAAAAAAGGGAACGACTTGTGGTAATATGCCACATAAAAAGTTTTATATTTATAGGAGAGATTCCTTGCAGCGAGGATGAAAAAGAGGAGGAAAATGAGGAGGAAGAAGAAGAAGGGTTTTCTTCACAGCGTCTCCTCTTAACGGGCGGGCTCCAAGGGTCACAAGAAGCAGTGTTGTGATACACAGTGACCTCTTCTGCTTCTTCTTCTTCTGGTTCTTCCTCCTCCTCCTCCTCTTCTGCTTCCTCTTCTTCATTCCTCTGTGCTTGAATGGACGGAACTGGGGCAGTTGAAGTGGAAGTGGCTTTAAAAAAACCAGTCAACAAAAATAATCATTCAAATAAAGAAAAAAAAAACTTACATTGTGAAACAGCAGTTTGAGAAGGTACACCACACATTTGCTGGCGCAATTGAAGAAGATTTGGAAGCATAGATGCTAATAAAAAGAAAGATGAGAAAAAGAGATGACAGCATCATGTTAAAAAAATCATACCTGCTTTTTGTGTGTTTTGGGCCTTTTCTTGGGTTTGTTTTTTGAGAAGATTCCATTTTTGTAAAATAGCATGCTCAGAACAGTGGGCGAGTTTGTCTTTAAGCTCAGCAAAGGCGTGCTCAGTCAAATCAGGCCCTGTTTTTTTGTACACATCTGTGATGATTGTTGTTTCTTGTGTGTTCCACTTGGGCATACTGCAGTCTAGTTTTTTTTAAAAAAAAACAACGTGGGGGTTGCACAAAATTCTATTTAAATCATCGTCAGAAAATTAAAATTTAATCAATTAAGAAAAATTTTCCTTCACTTCTGTCAGGGAAAAAAAAGCGGTTCCTGTTTGCTGCTCAAAACACACTCAAAACACGCTCAAAACACACACAAAACACACTTGGAGTTTTCGAAATTTCACCAAATAGACGAATCAAAAATCAAAAAAAACAAATTTTGAATTATGATTGGAAAAATTCAAATAAATTTCGGAGCTTGTGAATGTGTTTTGTGTGTGTTTTGAGCATGTTTTGAGCGTGATTTGAGTGTGTTTTGTGCAGAAGCAACAAAATCGACCTGGAAAATATCCCTGATTATTTTCCGGTTTATTTCTCCGATTTTATTTCTCTGTTTAAGCTTTTTATTCATTTGAAGCAATTATTTCAAAAAGCGATAATATATTCAAGCAACTTTTTGTTCATAACACAAATTTTGATAATTATCATCAATAAGTTTAGAACAAAGAAGATGGAAGAGCTTTTTTTGTTGCTTTCAACAGCAGAAACACTTATTCATAACGTTACAGAAAGATCATGGCGAGCACACTTTGGAGCTAGCTTTGAAACCACTGCCATTATTTGGGACATATTGAAAAGGGTTAAGTTTGAGCGTCCGTTGAAACCAAAGTACCTATTTTGGACTTTTTATTTTTTAAAGGTCTACCCCACTGAAGATGTTGCCTGTTCATTTTGTTCTTGCACTCCAAAGACCTTTCGTTACTGGGTTTGGACTATCATCAAGGCTTTGGCTTCTCAGTTATCATTTGATATGTTTCAGGTTCATCTTTTTTGTTTTTTTTTGATTTGTTTTTGATTTTTTGATTTTTTTGTTTTATTTTGTTTTTCTTTTTTTCTTATTGTTGGGTTTTGGCTTTTGCGTTTGGTCTCACTTTTTTCTTTTTGGCAATTTGTTCAAGCTCACCACACTTCAAGAACAGGAATCACTGGTATTGTGGATACAACTGAGTGTCCAATTCAGCAACCCTCTGGTGTCAAAACACAACGCAACTTCTATTCTAGCAAAAAGAAAAAACACACACTTAAGTATGAGCTTGTTTTGGACCTTTCCACAGAGCTCATAACTTGGGTGAGTGGCCCTTATGCTGGCTGAGTACATGATTTAACAATTGCACAAGAAGGGCTTCTTCCTTATGTGGGACAACAAGAGCTTCTTTTAGGTAATAAGGCCTACCAAGGTGAATCTTGTTTTCTTACTCCATTCAAAGGACATGTAACTGGTACTCTTTTAGAGTTTAACCAAGTTCATGGAGGAGAATGTGTTGACATTGAAAGGGCCATTGGTCATTTAAAAAGCTTTTCTTGCTTGACCATCCCTTGGCAACACTCATTAGACAACCACAGCGCTTGTTTTCTTACGGTGGTTTGCTTAGTAAATTTGGACTTATGTTTTTTTCCTTTAAATAAAAACTGTCAAACTTAACCCGTTCCCTCAACTCTATCTGGCCATGAAGGAACGTCTTAGACTGGGGACCCTAAACGGTAATCGTTCATGGAAGCTCGCTTTGCAAGCTGTGCAAAAAGAGGCAAAGATCCCCGAATGTTTTGTCAAAGGGGACAAGTTAAATCAGTTTCTGGAGGAAGCGTTCAAGCTGGCGGTGGAAAAGTATGGGCACCTGAATACTACCACAGTCAAGTTCCCCCCTTCCCAAAGGGCTAATCAAAAGGAGGAGGACGACAGAGGTGCAGAGGATCAGTGTAACTTGGTAGTGGATTCGCCCCGCTGAGAGGAAGGGACCAGTGTTGTGTCCAAGAGGAAGATTGATTCGGACTCAGTCAGTGCGGACGACGCTAAGGTGCGAACCAACAGTCAAGTGGCACTGCTGTTCGATTGTATTAGCAGTGTTTCTCGCGAGTGTGGTAAGCTCTCTGAGGCAGGTGTACTTTCACTCACAGTGATTGTGTGATTCAGGGACCTGATTGAATCTCTTGACCAGGAGATTAATAATCTTATGACGGAGGAAAAAGGAAGTGCACAAGGTACCAAAGGCGGTCCTGCTCCGGGTGCCCATTATCAACAGTCATACGCGGAGGTGGTCAGATCTGCTCCGCGGAGTGACCAGATTACTGTGGAAAGGAATTTCCCTCCAACAGTAACTACAGCTAGCGCACTAAGCTTGGAATACTGGAAGGAAGAAATGGCAAAAGATCAAGAGATATGTTGGCAGGATAACTCCAACATATACAGGAGGACGTGGACCAAGGATACGGTAACCGACCCGAACTATTGGTCTAAAGTAAAACCAAAGTATGGTTTTGCCAGTCCCTACTCCAAGGTAGGGGCTGTGGAGGGTAGATCGATTGTGGTGAGCAGTAAGGACCTTAAGAAGGAAAAAGTGTGCGAGAGGATCTTCGAGTTGGGGCTCAAGCACGTTGGAGTGTGGAAAGTAGGAGAGAATCGAAGAAGCCAAGAATGAAGGCAAACCGCTGTGGAAGCCTAAAGAGCAAAGAAATAGGGAGAAGAGGAAGGAAAAGGAGGAGAATATTGGAACAGTGGCTTTGGACAGCTCGTTGGAACTCTCTGGCTTTGTGCTGGCCGAGGAGGAGCATCACGGTGCTGCCAACTGGTCTGACATTGTGGATGAGGAAGGGGAGGAGACCCAATGACTTCAGTAGTATTTGTCAACTCTAGAGGCTGGGGACAAGAGGAATTGGTCAGCTGTTGGGCGGACAGTAAGCAATTTGACATTGTTGGAGTATGCGAACATAGGAGGATGGTTGCCCCGCACTTGGAGGGGTATAGGTGGATGGGTGGAGGGGCTGCTCCAGGGAGGAGTGGCTATGGAAGGGGTGGCGCAGGGTTCTTCGTTCGAGAGGGCTTTCAGGGAAACATCAGAGAAAGGAAAGAGTGGCGAACGCCCAACTCCACTTGGGTGGAACTAGCGGGACAGAGTTGTGTCTTTATAATCGGTATAGTGTATCTCCCTCCAGGAGGTACCGTGGATGACTTCAAGGTCGCCTTGGCTGCCATCGAGAAGAGAATCCTGGACGTGGTCAAGGAAGGAAGACCCCTGATTATTGGAGGAGATTGGAACGCCAGGGTTGGAAAGGGCTGGAATGGTAGAGGTGAATCTACTTACAACGCGAGAGGAAAGGTTTTGGTGGAGTCTTTCAAAAGGCTGGCCCTCTCGGTGCCTCAGCTTGAAGAGGAAACACCAGTGTTTACATGGAGAGCTGGGAAATGAAAGAGCATAGTGGACTATGTGGTAGCATGGAGATGGACGGGCAAGGTAGCTGGCGATGGGTGGCAAGTGTGGACTGATCACCAGCCTTTGGTAGTGGAGTTGAAGGATTCAGCAGATAATTGTGACGGGGTTTGGATGGAACGTTGGAAGTGGAAGTCTTACTTGGAGGAAGATTGCAAGAGGAGGTGGAGGGAGTACAAACGTGGGTGCAAGCGTTTCTTCAAAGGAGAGGAATGGAAGGCCATGGTGAAGAAAACGCAGGAGGGAGCAGCTACAGTTGAAGATCTTTGGACCAAGTGGAAAAAAGGATTGTGGGATAGTGCAATGAGATGGTTTGGTAAAGAAAGGAGACTGGTTGGAGCAACAACTAGCAGGGCAAGGAAGCCATGGTGGACGGCAGAGTTAACATCCTTGAACAAGCAGGTGGTGGAAGCCCATGCTCAGTGGCTGAGAGAAGGAAAGCATGATGGAAAGGCCAGAGAGGATTTTGTGGAACTTAGGAAAAGGTTTGTGAAGTTGTGGAAAGCCAACAAATGGGACTGGATGAAGTGGAAGAGACAAGAGAACATCAAGGAAATACAGAAATGGATTGGCAACATGTGGAGAATAGTGGCAAAGCGTAGAGCAGAGCCCAAAGCCGTTATTAAGCACCATGGTAGCATGGCAGCCTTCAAGGAACATTGGGCAAAGCTGGGGAGGAAGGATTCTTCCATCGGGAGCTTGCATCGAGAGGAAGCAGGTCCAGAAGGACCGTCTTGGTCTGGCAGCAACTGGCTTAAGAAGGAGAGCTTTAATTTTGCATGGAGGAAAAGATTGAGGGTGGGCAAAGCACCTGGAGTGGATAATATTGATGGGGAAATGATGAAGTATGGAGGTAAACATGTGCAAGACGCAACTTGGACACTGATCAAGGCCATTGAGAACCAAGGCGTGTTCCCCAAGGAGTGGAAACAGGGGGTGGTTATCCCATTGCATAAGGCAGGAGATCCCCAGAACCCAGCAAACTATAGAGGAATTACCCTCTTATGCAACGCAGCCAAGGTGTTTGAGGGAGCTATCTTGGTGCAGTTGAACATGCAAGCAAGAGAGCAAGGGTGGATAAGTGATTGCCAGGGCGGATTTAGAAAAGGAAGAGGAGTCATGGATCAAGTGAGGCGGTTGAAGAAATGCCTGATGAAGAGAAGCAAAGAACGTACTTATATTGCTCTGTTGGATATCAGCAAGGCATATGACATGCTTGACCATGACATACTGGCAAGGACATTGCGCAAAAGAGGAGCAGAAGAGGCAGCAGTGGGCATCATTGCAGAGTGGTACTGTGGTATGACAAGTGTCATTCGCATGAATGGGCAACTCTCTGAGGAATTTCTGGTAGAAAGAGGAGTTAAGCAAGGAGGAGTTTTGTCTTCCTTCTTATTCAATGTGTATATTGACGTGGTGGCAAGAAAGCTATGGGTGGCAGAGGAAAAGGAAAGAGGAGATAAAGCAAGGAATGTTTGCTTGTTGTTTGCAGATGATTTGGCAGTGGTGGCCAGCGATCCTTTTGAGCTTCAAAGAAGACTGAATGTGGCAGTGGAGGCAGTGAATGCTCTGGGACTTCAGTTCAATGCAAAGAAATCAGTGGTGCTAGTACAAGGAAAGAAGGCTTGCTTCCAAGAGTGGAGACTAAAGGGGGAAGCTGTGAAACGTGTGAAGGAGGCCAAGTACCTGGGACTGTGGTTTAAAGAAAGTGGTGAGTGGACAACCCATGCCAAGGAGAGGATCACCAAGGCCAAGCAAGCCCTCTACAGCCTTAGGCAGCGGGGAGCCATTGCTCAAGGCCTGGGTACATGTACTGCCCAGATTGCTGCAGAGGCCATTGTCAAGTCTACCTTGTCATATGGACTTTGCATGACAGAGCTTTCCAAATCATGGTGGAAGAAGATCGAAGCTGTGTGGAATGAGACAGCAAGAAGTGTATTGCAAGTCCATCAAAGGACTGTGGCAGGGGTTTGTAGAGCAGAATTGGGCTGGTTGACCATCAAGGCCTACTGTGAGTTGGAAAGGCAAGCAGTAATTCGCCATGCTGAGAGGCAAGATGGGCACTTTGAGCTTCTGGTAGAGATAAGCCAAGCAAGGGAAGAGGAAGGTGAGAAGAGAGAAGGTGAGGGAAGTGAAGGGATGAGTGACATTGAAAAGAAAGCCAAGAGGATGAGGACCTTAACTCGAGTAGCCAAGGCAGAGTATGCAGTTGAAGGAGAAAGAGGAACAAGAGCATGGCTTTGGCATAACTTCCTGACAAATGGAAGATGTTTGGTTGGACAACAACGAAGCTTAGTGATTACCAACCCAAGGAAGGAACAATTGATGAATGCTATTCACTGTGGTGGACTGCCCATTGGAAAAAAGTGGAGAGCCATTCAGCAGTCTGAAGAGGACAGTATGTGCCCTGCATGCAATGCTGAGGAAGAAACAGCAGAACACTTCCTATTAAGATGTCCTAATCTTTGGGAAGATTGTTTTAGAATCTGGAATGTGGACAATGGAGATGAAGAACAAGTCAGAAAGCTGATTATAGAAGACTGTACAACAAAGCTCCTGTCAAGTGGAAAGAAATGCAACAGAGCTCAAGAGATGAAGCATTGTAAGCAGAGTTGTAAACGAGTCTGGAGATTATGGGCAGCAAGAGCAAGTTGGAAGTATGGAAGTTCTTCTGCATTTTATCAATCTTTGGAAGTAATGTAAAAGTAAGGAAATGATAAGAGAGGAAAAGGGGAAGAAAAGGATAGCTAGATGATACAAAGTTAGTCTGAAAGCTCATTCAACACCTGTTCTTGCACTTGCCTACAGTGCAATGACTGCCTTAGGACCAATGTTGCTGTGATAAGGCCGGTAGGGGAACAACCTAATGAACACCAACTTGATGGGCATAGGGAAAAGACCTTTAATAAAATGAAAGAAAGAGTATATACAAGGAGAGATAGAGATAGGTATTATGAAAGAGTGGATACTCATCGGTTGTGGGCCAGGACTTGCTGGACAAACTTAACACACAAACCTGTCACTGATGGTTTCCCTCCCTAGGAGGGTTTGCTAGTCTAAATTGACTCAACCAGAAAGACAATAAACTTACAAACAACAAAAAAAAACAGCAGAAAAAGACTGAAGAGAAAAAAAGAAGGAAGAATGAGAAAAAAGAGTTGGTTATGTTAGCAGTTGCCAATAATAGCTTCTAAGCTTTCCCTGGTTAGGAACATGTGACCAAGAAGTTTCTACAGCAAAATTTTTGTTGGCAAAAAAAAACTAGAGTGAGAAAGAAGATGAAGAAGACTAAAAGGGTGGTATTGGTACCTCTTCACAAGCTTGATGAAGGTGTTCACAAAAGAGCACACAGAGACACTGTTGTTGCAGAACTGGCAAAGATGAGAAAGCTTCATGCAAAGCAAAAACAGCAGCAAAAACGACAGCTTATCACTGCTTTTAAAGAGGTTGAAGATGGTTATTTCACATGAAGAGGAAAAGGGGACAAAGGCAGGCTAACCTTCCATGAACATCACCCTGTAAGGCCACTATCTTTAACACACTTGTTCCATTATTGTCCTAAGAAGGACCTACCATTTGGTCATTGGATCATCAAGACAACATTCTTTGCTAATACCACCAACCTTCCTTTCCTCAATGCTCCTGTACAAAGTTGGGGATGAGTTGAACCACTTCTTCAACAAAAAAAGATATCCTTATTATCATTAGCTATTGTAATATTATTGCAAAAGAGCTTAGTAGAATTGTACATTGAATATAGAATTTTTTCTTCTATTTTTTCCCACATAAAATTTCTTAGTCACACACCCCTACTCAGGTATAGTAAGCACCTGGGTCCCTTTGTTGTTAAGAAAAGGAATCATGCTGGTGCTTCTGTTTTTCAAGACATCACTGGTTCTGTTATTCCTGACAGAGTGCCTCCTTCTCTTCTCAAGAAAGCTAGCCCCTCCTCTACTCTAGTAGAACATCTGTCAGAGCCTCCTCCTGTCTTTGACGATCACTATGAAGTGGAGAAGGTCTTTGACTATGATGGGCTGCCCAATGAATGCTATTATCTTGTCTGTTGGAAAGGCTATGATGAAGACTCTTGAGTCACTGCCTCTGACTTTGATGACCTCAGGCCCATTATCAAGTATTGGTAAAGCATACAAAACACTTCATAAAGGGAAGAGGAAGTGATGGTGGCAACTGTCAACATAATCAACTTGTTGCTTCTTTCTTCATTCTTCCTTAGCTTACCTTACCCACATTAGCTCCTTGTGTCCCCTAGATTTCTCTCTTATGGAACTTAGGAACTTTCCTCTGTTCACTCCTCACCAATTCTAGGTTTTCTCTTAGAATTACTCTCTCATCAACAAAGCAATGCAACAGAGATAAAGAACAAGTCAGATAGCTAATC